>JAQGAO010005213.1:0-13914 GCA_034697705.1 Ommatoiulus sabulosus
TTTGTCCACGGAAAATGGTCCCTGATCTAACTATGTAGAAGTATTAATTTTGGATCTCCATGACTGCGTTAAATTAACCTGACTTTTTCAAAAAGTCATTTCAAGGATTTCAACAAATCCATTAGTGAACAAAGTTCCATCATGAGGATGCATGATGTTTATTTTCAAGTTCCCTGACGTTTCCAGATTTTCCAAGATTTCCAGGTCTGATCGAGGGAACCCTGGATGACGCGTTAGCGTCATTTAGGTCTAAAAATCGGCACTATTATATACATGCAGCAGGCGCAACAAGACTTTACAGACTTATGCCTCACTTTGTATATACAGTAGTTGTACGCTTATGGTGTAAGCGTCTGCAATAAGCGTTCGACGTGATCTTACCCTAAGATGTATACACTTCGTTGAAGTAACAATTTTTTCAGTTTAAGCCAAGCTGTCGATAGGATATTTGAAGTTTCATTGTTCAAAGATGCCATGCGCCACACAAAAAAAGATTTTAGCAAACATAGCTGGTCCATAAAACTACTTTACATGCGAGGCTCGTGAATAAATTTAAATATGATTTGTGGATATGGTCTTCAAGCTCAACTTAAAGCATGAAGAAATGTTAAGCTCAGCAGGTTTTTTCCATTTGCGGCTTTAACGATGGCGAGAGTGGTAACAATATACGAATAGTATACAGCCAATTGCGATCTTTGACACGAAAAACGCTACCGACCGCGCGTTCTAAAAGATGCCATGAAGATGACGTATGTCTATAAATATTGGCACGTCAAACATCTCACTGATAATTTAGGTGAAAAATCGAAATGGGTTTATTGTTGTACGTGTATCGTGAGCCATCTATCAAGATTGTGGTTATGCACAATGTTATCCAATTGTATACATGCAGTGTATAGATCAGGCCTGCTGTAGATGCGTATAATGACTGAATGACTGAATTAATTTGCTAGTATTTAATTCGTAAATTGGTCTAAATGCATTTCGTATATTTAGAATTTGCTTGCATTATATCCGTGCAGATCACCATTAAATGAACATAAAAAGTGACAGCAAAAAGAAACGTGATCCATCTACAATGTTACATGTACAGTAAGTAAGTATACGGAAAAACATGCATCATCAAACATTTAAATGCATAAGTTATTGACTACGAGTTCGTATTGCAGTACGGAAAGTAAGGATATACAATATCAATTATTCAAATTATTATTCAAATGTACTGTATATGTATATACATGTATGCATGAAATCATTCAATAACGTTTATGACTGTCAATAATTTAAATGCAAAGTGTTACTGCATAGCACACCTTTATATGCGATGATCTCCTATTAAACATAAATAAAACATGCTGTATCTTTGAGTGAAATTCAATAAGAATGTAGGTCATTCTTGCAGCATCGTTGTTCAAAAAAATGGATTATCAATAATCAATTCACAATAGCTTGCTGTCTAACAATTCTGTTTAATATGCATGCCAATATTTCAAACGTATTAAGGACATCCATAAAGTGTCTGATAACCTATATATTCATACATGTATATAGTTAATCATTGCAACAAAATGCGAAGTATCATACAGAATTTCCATAACCAAATCTGCATATTGTAATTGGATATTCTTCCTAGAGTAGGATGGAAGGAAAGAAGAGGGTGGGTGAGTTGGGTATGTATGTGATCGCAGCGTCATCGGCATGCTCTAACAGTTTTCTAAAACAGTGGTAAGCGAAAAAAGCAGGTAAACTAAATAAATACCCATTTCTTCGCATGCTCAATATTTAAACAAGAGTCAATTGGCATGACGGACATTCCGTGCGTTTGCACTTGCCAGAATGGGCGGGAGAAGGCGCTGGGGAGACGAAGGAATGCAAGGCCATCTTGTCGGCAACTGATTGACAGCAAACTCCAACAAGTTTGCCAACATTGTGGAACCCGTGTACAGAAGTTGTAAGGCTCACCCGAAGACGTCTTTAAAGATCTTGCGAGCGAAGGGGAAGGAGTAAAAGATAGGTGTGTGGGGGGCATCTTGAGGTGTAATGGAGGTGGAAGTGGTCAGGCGAAAAAAAAATCAAGCAATGGAGGGTGGTGGCCGAAATTGGAGAGAGAGAGAAAAGAGAAGGGGCTTTACAAGTTTTAATATGAAGTTACACGCTTGACAACCTTTTCCACTAATCTGTATGCTGATAGATGACAATCTTGGATCTGCTCGGCCCAAGCTGTTCGTTAGTCATTCACTCACCGAGTGAACAAAATTAATGATATTTGGCGGGCACGCCCCTCCTCATGCTCTTCGCGAGATCCTATAGAAAAGTCACCATCCTTTCCCACCTTTCAAAAAATCCAGTATGTCATAGTGCCTCGGGCTCCTGCGGGATTCTTGCAATTTGTGGCGACAGTAAAGTCTTCTTCTAGCTTCTCCTCCTTCGAGGCGCTCAACGTTTCGCTGGTATTCGTAAAATGTAGCCATCAGTCCCGAGTTTTTAAACAATGTTCACTTATTTTTTTGCACTACCGAAGGCAGTTTGTGTACCTGCCTGGGAATTTCATTTTTTTTGTGGACGTACATGTACTTTTGTAACGAGAGTGGATCCACTTTTCCTCGTGTATCCCCATACGAGGAGGGATATTTGCACTCCGCTCTGTGGCGACAACTAGAAATTAATACTTTATACGATGCATCATAAAAATGTGGATGGGGTATGTACAGAAACAAAACGTTGTCGTTTCGACAAAAATGATTAATTGATGATGGCTTCCTTCGGAGCGTTTTATCACCCTGGGAAAAATAAGAAAATCTCTAGGCCTATATTGTCCAAACACGGATTCCATGAAATCTTATGGGATTTGTTTTCTATTTTTCATACATTTAATGTTGTCTTTGTTTGCATTAAAAACATTAATATGGCATAGACAGCTTGCACGTGCACAAATATGAACTAAACTCTCATGCACCATATACATGTACATGTAGATTCACGTGTATTAATACATTTACAAGTTTTCAATATTTTCAACACAATTGCATTTTTATGTTGCCATTGCAAGAAGTGTAAATAGGTTTATCTTAATTTCATGGAAGGCGCTGCCTGTTTTGCATGTTCAATTGTTATACAATTAAATTGTTACATTAAATATATATTAAAGTTGATACCAATTTAATGCCATGCATTCATGGATGTTTCATTTGACAATTCTTCAAGTCAATGATTGACCATTTATAGGATGCATAGCATTTCATGCAGGTATGGAGGGAAAGTCCTGAAATCTGAAATCCAGCCGATGACACACGGATTATAAGTTACTGTACATTTTTTACGTAATATTTACAATATTGCATAATGATTTATAGCCATACATGACATACCGGTATATAATAAAAATTGCTGCCGTGCATTTGCATTGCGGTCTAGACAGATAATTGAAGATGTACATGTATACACCAACGGAAACCTTTCAATTTGAAAATTGATTTCGCCAAGTGCACAAACATCGTTTGTGGAGACATTATTTATTTGATTAATGTCTGCTTCGCTTTGACGGATGATAAATACTAATGGAGGAAATTTGGATGCTCGAGGACATTTTCGCTGTTCATTCACAAAATTCATGAATTGTAAATGTTCAACGAAGTAGCTTGTCTTAAAAAAAAATGTGCAAGCCTAGTGCCGCCTACATCAAAACAATTTCACCTAAAATTTTAAGAAATGTCAAAACTAAACGGCAGAAAACAGTTATACTTGTAAAAAGTGGGCATAAGAATTAAGGGTACATGTGAATGGATAGAAAAATGTGGGAGAAAGTCAAGCAGGTTTCATGAGATTTGATTTTATCCCTATATGTGGAAAATGCCCACGTTAATTCTCTTTATTACTGAAATGCATATTCATTAACAACTTTTTCGATACTCTGTTTATACATGTATCGCATTCCCAAAAAGTTGCAAGACAGTTTGGTAGAACTAAAACATTTATATCTTACATTGACAGAGAAGCGAATAAAATTGCGTGATTAAAACCATTTATGGATTTATAAACTAAATGACACTATACAAACTGCCTAATCATCACGATTTAGCTTAAGCTTAAACGTTTAATCAAACGTCACATGTTGCGTGCCATCAAGTTGACTCGGATTTGCTGCTCCAGCCCTTCAGCGACACTGTTGCCACTATCCTAATTTATTGTGCAATCACGTTGAGCGACTCATAATTCAAGTCAATGCCCACACGTTTCCAGAGTGCATAACTTAAGATTCCTGAGAGCAATTATGGACCTTGACATGTGCGGTAATTGACGTATAGTGTAAATAGCAGACCATAAACGAAAAATTCCCACGAAAAAAAAAGCCAAAGAGAAGTCACCTATCAGAGACTTGGCCAATATGCGCAGTGGTCTTCTATGGCACTAACAATGATCAGTCAGTAGTAAATTCGATTAGCTTGGCTGTCTAGCAACAAAAGGATACAGGCAAAGTAGCATACCAGGTAAACAATAACCCACCTTCTGGAAAAGAAGCTAAAAAGGAGGCCTGTGCAACCGGTTAAAAGGTAGCAATGACATGCCTTCACGAATTGCGCACATAAGCTCCCCCAAACTCTGATTACTGCGAAGGGACACAGGCCTCCCCTTACTTGACCAATGGACAACGTGTCGAGCTTTGAAACAATTAGGTCAAAAGCACCCATATCTCAACTTCCACGGTGGAAGTTGACGATGGGGGGCAATGAATAAACAACATACAAAATAAGCACTATAGTTGGGTGTGAATTTCAGATGGAATTACATGCAAAATCAGTGCAGTGATGTTTTAAAATGTAGGGATTTATAATTTTTATTGTTCATATTTATTATACAAATTATTTAAATATAATTTAAAGTAGTGTTGGTAATATAGAGGATATAAGCATGCGCAGTCGTTATGTGATAAAGCATAATAATCACACGGGACTTTTTTCGGCCAATAATCTGTTTTTTTTTCTCATCAAGCTTCTGCTCAATTTCTGATTATTTTGAATAACCATAGAATGTTTTTGTTTTTTTTTAATAACTATAGTTTCATTTAATAACATTACATTTTAAAACTATAAAAAATGGTTTGCATTTCTGCCTTAATGGTCCACGAAATATTAGTCCAATTTAAACAATTTTTGGAGATCGGACCAGTCCGCAAAATATTTTTTATATTTTGACCGGTTCACAGGAGTAAAAAGGTTGGGAAACATTGCTATTACAGAGACTTCAAAAAAGGCGTCTTGAAAGGCATATTTTTATCCACATACACACAATCTTATCAAAATGGCAACGATTTACAAACTCATTGAAAAAAAAAAGTTATGAATGTCACTGCAGTCCCCCAGAGGGGAGACTGTGCACGTAGAATACAAAGTTGCAAAACTGATTTCGGTGGGAAAAGTTGAATGAAATTGGATCATTCATCTTCTAATTGAAAGCAATAACGAAGGCATATCAAGTAAATAGAAATCCGCTTCAGCTTTCTGAATATAAGAGATCTAGGACAAGTCCTACTCAAATGAAACTTAAGATTACGAGCACAAAACAGATCTAGCAGCATAATATATTCACGTCAACATTTGTTGTCGTGACAGATCATGTTTTAAGATTTATTTCGCCGGACGCCCCACTGCTACGATTTCTAAAGGTGAACTGACGTAAATTTTTATCTTGACTTAGTTGCCATAAACTTACAAAGCGTCAAGTTAGAAAGAGTAAAAATATACACCGGTAATTTCGTTGGCATGCACAGTTGGAGGTGTGTATACAAAGTGCATGGAAGCGCATGTTAAGGAGTGTGCATTTTCATACGCTAGATATTATCCATTGCATCGCTGCATGCGCATAAACAATTTGATCTAAGCATGCATGCAGGCTTAACGTTTAGAGCTAGCTACCTGGTTAGGAAATTTCCTTGTCTTATATAATATCTCTTTCATCACATTCTCAAAAGATAGTGGAATAGGATACATTTTAAATAGCTGTTATAAAAATAAATTACACCGTATTTATTTTAAGCACATTTTTCCAGCCCTTCAAATATCTAATTATACCACGTGGAATTGTTGAAGATTCTCGATGGTAAAATACAAAATATTTCAATGACGAAATTTTTGCAAAACCGAGGCTTTTTAAAATGACAAAATATCACTAATAAAAATAGTAGCTGGCATATTGCTTCCGGAAAACATTTTTTCAAATATTTGTTGAAAGAATTAAGGTTATTGCATTTCAAAACAACGTCAATTTGATTCGAAGTTACTACATGTATTCGGGACATGGCGGTTTGATGAAAATACCGTGAACAAACGAAGCCGGTATTGAGAAATGATTTTTTCCATTTTTTTCTTTTTTTCATTTTTTTAAAAGATCAGAAAGTTCATTAGAAAATCATGCAATTAAAAGCACTATAATTAATAGAATGTTCAGGGAACGAAATGAGCTGATATTATTGAGCAGGCAGGAATACCCTACGTCAAATGCATGATAGGGTCATTGTTACATAATTTTTCATCATTTTCTTGCAGAAATTGACGATAGTCAATTTGAAGATCGTCTGTGTTTTACCCATCAATGCAAACTGTCGAATTGAACAAATATTTCGAAGAAGCTGCGATATCCTGTTTGGCTTGTTCAGTTCATTTATTCTCTTTGATGCTATGTTTTCAAGAAACGCATTTCATCAAAAGGAAAAGCACCGAATCTATCATCTTTTAAGTCGGCTAATTCAATCACCAAATTTAAATCCGCCCTGCCACTCAAAATACGGTTTTGGCATTGCCTCGTAACAATACGCCATTGTAAACTGACATGTCAGACGCCAATTTTTCCTCAGGAAGGACTGAGATTGTGTAGGAGCAAACGAGCTATAGGTATTCAGCTTATCTTTTCCCTTTGATCTAGCTTCGCCTGTATGAGTATAAATATCGCAACGAAAGCCAAAAGGTAGTGCGCTTTAATTATCTTTATCTGCAAGAAGCGACGCGTGTTTAATCAATAAATAAAACATGGACTATCATGTACATAAGCACGACTATAAAATGTTAAGGCGATTATTAGACAGCGATACACGAGAATGCGACACGAAATGGGTCAACAAACTATGGTGGACTGGAGAAAGTTAAGCCATTAATTCGAGAACTGATATGCCTAGGTTAAAGCCATGGCCAAGAAGTAGCGCAACTAGATTCATTCGAACAATAGATTAATACAAAACAATGCCACATTCATAACAGTGATACACAACCCAGTGTTCAATGGATGCATTTTTCCTTAATTGGAGAGTGCATGTACTGTTTTCTGCCATTTTCATAATTTTCCGTTGAATAAATACATGTATTTGTTGTCATAAACTGGTATATATAACTGCATTTTTTTACATCTAAGGATGTTAGGTAAGGAGAGCATAGGACGGCAAGTGACGATTAGTACATCTATACTACATCTTGATAAATTACATTTTAATAGATATCCGATACTGAACAATATTTCAGAGTAAACATTCCAAAGATATGTTCGCTAATTTAGGCAAAATAGCGGTTTCTTTACACTATTGACAAAACATGTCTATCAATGACTTTTCATATAGTCTACATTTCATAGAAAGCGTTACTAAACCCATTTGAATTTTGAATGAGCTCAAATATTCCCCAACTTGGTAGTCGGGATAGTACTACCCCATCAAGGACGCTTCGTGCGCCAATTTGCCAAAACGATGGCGGCATTCCCCACAAACGGTGCCATGACAGCGAAATGATTAGCATTTAGCAAATGAACAATTACCGAATGTCATTTCGTGGTTCCCGTGCGACAGGGGTGACAAGCGCCCCATCGTTGCGGGATTCTCGCTAAAGAATGGCCCCTTAAATTCGGCAATGTGCAGTTCGGCAGCAACAGGTAGAGTTGAATAGCTAGGCCCACCAAATTCCGTTGTCCCGAGAGCACTATAATTTACACCTGCTTCCCTTCGGAGTGTGGATCACCTCCGCAGGGGGCGCTCGGCTCTTTGCGATGTGAGAGGCGGTGAGTCTCTAGTGTTGTGTAGAAACAAGGCGAGATATATAGAAGGTGGCCTCCTCCCCCAGACCCCCACGGGTTCCCCAACCCGAGGGAGGCGCGGACCCCGTCCACGCTAAAAACCCGCTTTTTTTCGCCCCCATTGCTTCGGCGCATGTTGTTGCAAAACGTCCGCTGCTGGCACGTTGACTCGAAAACCAGATCTCATAAAATTGTAGCTCTGTTAATGTCGGTAAATTATATCCTTTTTCATTCTAAATAACCAAAACCCCATGTGGTCGATACCTATAGGACAAACAAGGATTTAAACGTCCTATTAAGTCGGACCACCATTTTCGTTTCCCATGGTGGCCATCTAGCCTCGAACGGGGAAGCCATTGTTGGAATTCCTCGAGCGGGCTACATGAAATACGATTAAGAGCGAAGATACCTGCGCCTCTGCCTCAGGGACAGACTTAAGTTTTTTTCCAAACCCACTTTAAATTCGGGCCGCCATATTGGGCGTGAGGATATCAATGATGGCATGACCCGAGTTTTAAGGCGGGATTTATGGTCGCCTTTCATACTCAATCCATACACATTTAATTGGATTTGCGATTCGCGAATGCCGGTGTACGGTTTCAACGTGCACGGCCAACAGTTATGGTTAATTGGTAATGATTTGTTGTTTTCGTTAGCGTCCAATTAAAAAACGTGGCGAAAGTGAAACTGTTACCGAGGTCAATTCAAGAATGAAGCATATACGCCATATCGTTATAAAAACTATTACATGTACGGAGACTTGGTCCATGTTTTGGTCCACTTTCTGCGCGACACCGGAGTAGTTTTAGGTAACCTTACGACATTTATGGTTTTCAGAAATGTCCATTGGTATCCGTGCTGTTAATATCAGTGACAATATGGGGTAGTCAACGTGATGGCGTCAGATAAACTCAACTGACCAAAAACTATTGTAATAGCATGCAGGGTAAATCGTCTGTTAGAATCATCTATAAAGTTGGGCAACCTATAACAAGCTGAGGAATGCAGTCACATTTCGTCCATCAGTGAAAAATGAAGACAACATAAACAAAGGACGGCGCCCCCTAAAGTCCCATATCCACAGGACTGGATGACGATACAACTGGACTGTGACTGAACGCGGTACCCCATAATTCACCAGCAATGGCATACCCTGCTGAGCAGGAATGACAACAAATGCCATTTTATGATTGGCCGTGCAATGGACATTATGATGTCGCAATTCCCAAATGATTTCATCCATAGAATAGAAGCACTTATGTGCGATTATACCAATCTTTGACACCGAACACTTAACTGGTCATAACCAAAAAACTGGTCATTAAGCACACAAATAGCCTTCTAATTTCAGTAACTTGGCCTTAAAACAAGCCTCGATCTTTTTATCTCTTCATGACATGTCTGGAGAGCTGAATACGAGACCTAAGAAGCCTCGCAATACGTCTAAATAAAATGACAGGTCAAAATGCACTGGTTACTGCAAGTTATTGTAACCCGATTTTCAAGGACAAGGATAAACCTGATACACATGTCAGCAACATTAAATATTGAAAGCGAATCCTAACTAGTCCTTTATTAAAAAAATTATATGATAGTACCATCCATAATATTAAAGAAACGCAACAAAAAGAAATACAAAAAAAATCTGCAGTAAGAACCTGATACTCGTAACGCCATCTGTAGTAACAAGCATTAAACTTTCGAGATTTAAAAAAAGACAATATGACAAAGCTTCTTTTTTGACAATGCCATATTCCATCTAGCAAATTTCTTGCAAATCTGTCAATTAGAACAACTTCAGCTCTGCTCTTTATTTTTAATTTGTGTATTCGATATAAAAAATCTTTTGACACCAAAGACCTACATTTTTTCCAGGTCTGCAAAACTATAAATTAAGGACTTTCCAAAATATATGATAGCTGTGTCCTATACATGCACCAAGCTTTACTTCGCACAACGTTTAACAAAGCAAAGGGAATGCTATAGCTATAAAAAATATGCCAAGTGAGAGAAATGAATGGATTGCAAAAAGGTAAGGAAGTAAATGAGAAAGAATTCGTTCAGGCGCTTCAGCCAGAAGAACATAAAGCAATTAGCAGCGGTCATTTTACAGTGAAAGGTACTTGGACGGTGATAAATTCGATTTAACACGCAACCATGGAAACACACAAGACGCCGCAAACTTAGCATTCAAACGTGCAAAAATTGCAGACATAACTACACTAAACACTAAAAAGTTAGACATAACATTTTCTTCGAGGAAAACGGAGATACGAAGAAATTACGCAAAATAAAATAATTTTTTAAAAAAAAAAATTCACTATCTGAAAAATGCCGCAATGCATTAAGTTTAAGACTTTTTGAAGTATAATGTACTGTAGGTTTGTCAATTTAAATCCATACAATTGCACAATTGAGAGAAGCAACAACAAGTATATTCCAGCATGTATGAAATTATAGCATTCAAAACATTTTCAACAAGAAGAACACATGGAATTATTGCTATTTTTTCACAGCAAAATTGCCGCAAATTTAGATCAAGAATTTGCAACGTTCTTTAGCCAGTTGAAGCATTTGCTCCAATACAGTTAACTCTTCCTTTAAGCTTCATTAATAAAACTCAACAAACTCAGATCCAAATGGGCTAAGAGCAAGAAAAGCAAAGAGAAGTGAAGACCAAGAAATTGCAATGTTAATGTCATAACTTGCGGGTGCGAGCGGATAGTAATTAGAAAACGCAATCCTTAATTTAAGTCTGAAATTAAATAGGATTCGAAAGTAACGTTGACCAGTTTTTTTTTCAAGGCAGACGGTGAAAAAAACCTGCATGCATTAAACATATTAATAACTACCGAGGAGCTATAGCATAAATGAATTAATGACGTGACTAATAAGCTATTGCCCGCCCCAGCCACTCCAAGTCTGCCAAGAATTAAGTTCAACGTGCAAGGAACCCAAACAAGTCCTAACTTTATGAGTGTTGAATCCCATTGGTTAATACATAAAAGATTCACGTTTGCTCGCTCACGGAGCCACGAATATTTGTATACCACAAATGGCAAGGATAGCAACGAATTGTGTATGCATAAGTAAAGAACATTGGCCCGTCCCAAACAAGGGATTGGCCTAGTGTCAAGACTGGTCTCGTACAATACAGGGGCAGTCCGAAATGACGGGCAATTTCTTTTGAAAATAAATATCAGAAAAGGAAAGGGAGATAACGATATAGGGAGACTAGCGACGTATACGGGTATACGAACGCCTTCCAAACAATTCAGCATGTGCTAATATGGAGATTTTGAATTAACGCAGATTCAATTTCTTTGGATTTTATTGAAAGCAATGACAAATGAGAAAAATCCAATACCAATACTGTTTAGCAAATAATTGCATGTGCTAGGCTGTATAATTATCAAATATATAAAAATCGCAAAAAAATTATGTATATGTACCCAATTAATGGTGAATACCTATCGAAATATTCCCAGCTTTAATCAACTACAGTATAGGGTCGGAGTAGATTAGCTCTAATGTGGACTTTTTCCATCCAAATATATATATATATATTTCTTAAATGTATAATTTCGTTTTTTACTCTACTTTCGTTCTTTGTAATAAAATGAGCTGAACTCCGATAAATTGCAAGAAACTATTTTTGCATTTGGATAGCCCTTTACGTAAACTGGCTCTTCCATCTTGATGAGTTCGTTCTTTTATGCTTGCAATGAAAGTATAGTACACATGCAGAATATACCAAAAATTCGTAAAAACACGTTCGCGCAGTCTTTTTTTTCACGACAAAGAGAAAGGGTTTACATATGAAGCTGGTAAGTGCTGCCAGTAGGCCGAGGAACAATGCATTTTAAAACAACAAGCCTATAATTGAAAACTAAAACGACTTCAGGATGCGCGAGTATTCTACTAATGGGCTGGAATAAATGCTTAAACTTGTAAACCTGTCAGACAACATTACGTCTCGGTGGTCACAGTTTTATGACATCGTATAATTAATTAAAGACAATGAGAAGGCTCTCCTTAACTACTAATAAAATTTATTTTTACTGCACGAAATAATTTTCGAAAAACCGCGCTTTGTAATTTTCAAAGCGAACGAGAGTTGGCCTTAGGTTCATAAAATGATGATCTATTGGCTATGTAGAACGAAAGGAAAATGCTCGGCCACGAATTTTAAAGTGGGTCCAGTATAAGTTTGGGCGGGAACACTTCATAGGTTAGTCGCCCGCAACCATTTACATAACAGCACCCTAAAATAATCAGGTTTTTACACGCACTTTTCATTCATTTAAAAATTAAACGACCCTATTACACAAAACAATAACTATAAGTCTTAACGTTTACACGTGGAAGAACGGCAGCGTTTGTAAGTTTGCAAAAGGATCATCCCACATACCCATTTACATACATGTACCTTTACATGGAATTGCGTTATAATACTTTTGCATTCATTTGAACGCCTGACCCGCGAGTAAAAAGCATTGGACGATTAACAAATTATGGGGAATGCGGATCCTTCCATGCAGAGGGAGAAAAGGAACAGTACAAAGGCTCATTCATTACCTATACGGGTAGACGTGGAATTTTCCCATATGTACATGTACATGTATCACTCTCACAGTAGGCCTAGTGCATTTAAATTCAATTCCATCATTTGAAAAAATATTTAATTAAAACTAAAAATAAATGTAAATAAATATTATAGGTGCATACGTGTGAATGTTCACATATATATAGAAAAAGAATTTGTAGTCGGATAGGTGCGACGCCATCCAGTGACAAGTTTCGTCAACATTACACCAACGATTACACATATTAGTTTCCAGTGATCATCAAACACGTGAAATGGTAATAACATTTCTTCAAGATTATCTCCGTTATCAAGTAAATTTAATGAAGATTGTTTTACAAGTACTTTATATATTTAAATGTGCTGTTTTACAGTAGTATAAGACTAGTTTCTCTTCTATGAGTGTTCGGAACGTTATCACTAAGCCATTAAGCTTACTGCAACAGATACACATGTACTGTATCTAATTGCGAGCCAATTTGTTTCACAAGAGTGTAAATGATGAACATCTCCATACAGTAATTGCAAATTAATAGGCATTGAACAGATATAATTTCAAGTCATAAGACATTATATCCCGCTGAATAAAAAAAACGACAGTCAGCGCATACCCTGTCTCTTGTTATAGGATATGTTATAAATGATTGACATAAAGATGACTTTAATCTGATCTTTGTGTAGACAACATTTTGACATTTCTAATTCAGCTTAATGAAAAGTAGTCGTGACGACAGATAAACGCGTGTATTTACAGCAATCAAAGTTCCATATTATCTGTAAACTCGAACATAAAAAGTAGGCTAATGTAGTACGTATGTAAAAATTAAACTTGGGTCATTTGGCAGAATAAAATGCATCATGCCCAAAATGTTGTGATTTGAAAGAAGCAAGATTTGCATAAATTATACAGGACAACAACAGGAACATCAATCCGGCTGCATGTATTGAAGAAAAATTATGATTTTATAGAGGAGCACTGCAGAAGCCCGCAAAATTGGGCTTATATGTCGCGTCGCCATGTTTGCGCCATGGCAGGGGGAAAATAACGTCATCATTACCGCATTCCCCCAAAGTTTGTTGAATGTGATTTGGCATATCTTGGCTACCTAGTAACTTGACAATGAATGACTGAAAAAGGGCGACAGGGACAGACTAGATAAGACTCTTGGACATTGGTCCGTGTAACGAACTTTAACCAAAATTATCTACCACATGCATAAAAGCTAGAGCGTGTAAATACAAATTTAAAGGGGCGTTTAGTTTGTAATGAATATACA
>JAQGAO010005214.1:0-13910 GCA_034697705.1 Ommatoiulus sabulosus
GTCATAGGTCAGGGAAATTTTTTTTCAAACCTGGAAAAGTCAGGGAAGTTGAAATTGAAATTTCTGTGGGAACCCTGAATGATGATAGATGTTTGAACATCTATCCCAAATGCTTCATATTAAGTTTGAACATAAATCAAGGTTTGCACATTTGAACTGTGAGGAAAATGTGACAATTGTTCACATCATGCCAGTGCTCAAAAGGCTAATATTTTGGATAAATAATGCTCGAGTTGAGCACGGAATAATTAATTTTATGACAGATTAGTTGAATTTTTGTTAGTAGTCACATATAGTAGTCACATATTTCTAACAAAACGACCATTTTAGGAATAGCCAAATGTCATCAACACCTATTGTTCGATAAAGTAACTCAAATTGTAGACCCGGGTATTTGGAAAATGATTTCTAAAAATCCATTTTAATTCTTAAGATAGCTTCGTTCGCAGTGGTTGTTGGTTGTTAATTTTTGGTTTGTCGCTTGCTCGGGAGAGTTGTTTCTAAATTGTCGTTTTATTTCTGCCATGAACAGCAAGAGGCGGCCATAAGACAGATGTCTGGAGGCGGAAATGCAGGTGGTGGTGGTGGTGGCGGCAGCGGTGGTGGCCCTGCTGGTGGAAACAACAATGCTCCAGGTGGCAGAGGTGGGCCTGCTGGCCCGATGGGAGGCAAGTAACTTTTTGATTCTTTGGTTTTGGTCAGGAAAACTCCCAGATCTTTACTGGTGTTAACATAGTTTATCTCGTTTATCAGGGGGTGCTGGAGGACCAGCTGGTCCTGTGATGAACAATCAGGGAGGATCTGCAGGCCCAGGAGGGATGCCAGGTGGACAACTACCGGTAACGTGATAAAATGATTTTGTCAAATTTTTCTTTGAAATTTCTTGAGTGGGGTTCATTGATAAGGGTTAAGGTTTCCAGTAATTTTATCTGCATGTTGAATGGGTTTGCAATGAACAACGTGGAGGGCAAGCCTTGAAAATTTCCTCCATCGTGGAGGAAAGACTTAAATGTTGGGAGTACAGTACTATGCTGCCTTGGATTATCAGATAATTTAATATGTAGGCTTTCAAACGCTTTGAAATACTGGTATTATGCCAGTGGAGTCCTTGTACTGTGGAAAAAAATTAACCAGCTTCTTATGTATGAAGCTGGATTTTTGCTGTTGGTGCAAGCTCAAGTTTAGCCAAACCAAAAAATTGTTTTGGACTTTTTTATGTCTGCTATCAACTAGCACGTCTGTAACAATGGAAGTGTGATTTTGGAATGCTAAACTGTAAACCTTTTATCTTCAAGTTTCTGAATTGGCAGAACAAAATGTATTGTTAATCGCAATCATCATGACATGTTACAACAAAACCAATGTGGTGCAAGATCATGTGTATTTTTCACTTGCACAAGATGTGCAAAGTAATTCATGTACAGGCAAACCCTGCTTAATGAACTTGTGTTCCACAAAACAGGTTCGCCAACTTCAGTGTTTGCATGTCGATTATTTATGGTTTTTCTATTATTACATACAAAAAAGGTATGGTTAAATGCTTAACAATCTAGTAATTTGCCTGATAAATTCCACTAAATGGAAAAAAAACATTTTGTCACTAGTCAGTGTTGTGGTAATTTTAATTCCATCCTAACGCTTGCTAATTTAGGACATGAGTTTCGTAAGTCTCGATTTAAATGCTGAGGCTGGTTCGTAAAAGGGGATGTGCACACATGTGAAACGTTCTTATTGGGCTGTTCATTAAATTAGGTTTGCCTGAAATTGCTGAATTATCCCTTAATATAGGATTTTTTAATTTTGATGACACTGATCTTCCAAGGACAATAATGAGCTGAATATTTTAATCTTTGGACCATTAGAAATTGAAAAGAATTTTCTGCATGTGCACGAATGGGAAATCGAAACTGAACACAAAATTTTCAAGCAATTTCGTTTTGCTGCATTTGTGGATAATGTCTGGTGTTTTAATGTTTTATATGTACATCGTAACTGCTCCAGCCATAATAGTTTCCACTAATCAATGGGGAAAGGTTTGGATGGTAGGGGGAATACGTTTGTTATTCAGTTTGGCCATTTTTGATGGCAATTGAAATATTTGCAGTCTTGACTGTGTGGGATGGGGGTAAGATCATGGAGAGACTAGTTGGTTGTCATATAGTTAGGATAGCAAAAAATCTATTATGATTAGTGAAATGCGGTTATTGTATCTACGTTATATGTAATTTGTGCTACATAGACTGGGATTCAGAATTGAACCAATCTTTGATGTAGACAACGTCAACAAAATCGTGCCTCATTGTTCCGAGCCAATTCCAAGGCAGAGGTTTAGAGGGATTTGGGGATATAGAGTAAGAAAGCTTGCTGGGGGAAATGATCGTTTCTGTTAAGTTTTGTGAATACATATTAATCCATGACTTGCTTACAGCCATTTTCAGTTTGTGATTCGCTGCTGCGTGAATTGTTCCTACCGAACCATTACGATAACGATTCTTGTGTGAATTTCACCTCAATTTACATTTGCAAAGTTGTTGTAAAGATTTCAATACTGATAATTACGAAATGGTCAGAACAAGTTGATAATTCCCTCTGATCCCCGTTGACAATGACACTCACCTTGCCTATACTCCTAATGTCACATGAGCTTCGCAAAGCTGGTGACTTGCCTTTAAACTTCCATAATTGGTGTTAGAAAGTGAATACAGACTCGCGCCTTGAATGTTTGTAAATTGGGGTTTTTGACTGTCTTTTCCATGATGAACCATTGCCAATTGATTTTGATATGGAATGGGAATTTCATCAGAAATTTGTGCTATACTCAAATTCATGGATCAAGGCAATCTCATAATACTGTCCGGATTTCATAATGAATCCCAGATGGATGCCTCTTTTCTTTGATAATTATGCACTCAACAACAGTTCCTCGAATGGTATTTTAGGTGACACTTAGCTTAAGATGCACTGGTCGTAGCCAAGTGTCATTTTGGTGCCAAGACAGCACTGAGATTTTGCAATAATCATACTGATATAGTGTGTATCGCTTTTAGCGTTGCTTAAAATTGTTGCGCTAACCAGTTAAAACAAGTATTCGCAAATTTGAAAAACTGTGCTAATAGTGAACTAGAATTGCTAAAGTTTACATGTAGTTGATAAACTTGTCGTAAACTGCCATTTTACGTAACTGTGTGCCAAGCTTATTCTCGGACTTAGATTTGATGAACATTCTTCACACTAACATCACAAAATAAGCGAATAGAGCAATTTTTGTAGAGGGAAGCGTGTTTCGTTGTTGGAAAATAATTCTTTGCCTCAACCTCATAAACTTGATGCTTTGTGAAATTAACCAGCGATTGTCCAGAACTCATTTGCATTAACGAATCTGAGGCTAGGTGCACACTGAACGGGATGGTCCTGGTGGGATTTGCTGGATGGTGGGGATGTCTATTTGCTATGTTAATCACATGGTTTTGGCGCACATTCTCATGTGTTCCAAATGTCACCAGATGGGGTCCCCTTCGGCGACAATTTTTATCCGGATTAATCCTGGGGTACTTGGCAATCATGAAAGCTGCTCACGGTCGAAAAACCATTCCCGCATGGCCATCCCGTTCATTGTGCGCCTAATCTAATTATAGTTAATTTTTTGGAAAGGGAACATTCATAAATGTTTTAAGGCAAATCTGCCCAAACTGTTTCTCGAAAATGTTGACTCTCAGACCTATGTTTGAAGTTCTGCTCTTGTTAATTGTAATAATTTGAAGTCATCTTGCCTTACAATTGAACGCCCTAAATTATCGCAACCAAAAAGTTTGTTCAGGTGATATTGTGGCAATATACAGACCACCTCTCCTGTATTCAGTTGCAAACTTTGTTAGTATTCATTTTAGTTGACCTTCATTGAACGAAGGCACAGAGGTGATTTTACTAGATGGAATGCCTAATACCATATTGAATATCAAACAAGGTTGCAATTGGATGTATGAGAGATGATCTCTATATACTGTATCGCTACAGTGACACCTGAAGAAAACGCCTGTGGCGTCTAATTGTAGTTTTTAGTAGACATTTCACGGCGTTCAATTTCAACCACATCATGACATGATACCGTATGGATATCAGATGCTAATTTTGGATTATGTGGCCGTTAACCAGGCTTGAATAACCTTGCTTTGAACAGGTCTACCAAACCTTGGAATAGGGGTGTACGGAATTCCTTAACGGTATTATCTGTATGACGTAACTAAGCGCCATCTTTTCTCACATGACGTTGAACTGGGTTGTCTTTGGGGTAACGTTTTGCTTTAGAGATGGGCGAGCTGAACTTCGGGTAAGTTTTTGAGTCAAGGTGGGATTACCTAGATTCTGAAAATATCTAGGTCGACTCAAACAACAATTTAATGGCCTTGGGCTGCTTCATAGCGAATTAATGGTTGAGCAATTTTTTCCGAGTCGGTGAAACTGGTAATCGATTCCAATCAACTTTTGCTAAACTCATCTACTCTGCTGTTCAGCACGCCCATCTCTACTTTGGATGCCTAGGTCGGCCATCCTGGCTTTGGCTTGCGTTGTTTTCTGGACAGTTCTCTGTAATGTTGAGCACGATGATGCTCCTTACATTTTTCATGTCTAATATTCTACTTTTTTTTTATTGAAGCTTTACTTATATATGGCTTTTATATAAAGCCAACCCTTTTAAGTTCCTCAATCATATTTTTGATTTAGATTGAAGGATTACATAAGAAATTTGACTATGAATTGGGGTTGGTTTGTAAGGTCATAGTTCTATGGCCATCCAATGCTTGCTGAATTTTTTTTAATGCTACTTAAATGTGCAGTGGCTATATGGATTTGGAGTTGGCATTGGGTTTACATCAGTTGCCAATTTACACCTACAGTTTATTAAAAATGGGTAACTGAAACCTCTTAATCAGGGGTTTCTCCTGAGTGAATCCTTGCTGCGATCTTCGTATATGGTTGTTTTTATAATTTACGGGGTATAATTACATTAAATGGGAAGGAAACTAGAAGATTGGGCTTCTGAATAGTTTACTGTCTTGAGTGTGCTCAGTGTAACGCGATGCTTTTTGCTAAAGAAACCTTTGCGCGACTCGCACGGCATGCGGATATTTGGCAAGGTGACATGTCATTTGTCGACAGAAGAGGAGAAAATTGACCATTGAGTGACCGTTCTCAGTACAGCAGCGTGTCAGTTTGTTTATTCTGTGCAAAAATCGTACCGTCCCAAGTTGTAAGCTATGACACTAACTCGTAATCAATTTTTTCTTTTCCCTTCCATGTTCTGTTGGATCAACCATTGACGTTCATATGGTAAATTGTTGTGTTCCCCCTACGAACGTAACTTAAAATTCTGCCACGATCGTGTTTCTCTCCACCGGCCGTTTTTTGATTTTTTTTTCAAATGTTTGCCGAACGGACTGAATTTTTTTTATCAATCCGTAACGTAATTTTGAACACTTAGCGCCAGTCTCGGTTCGAGCAGTCGGCCGGACCCCCTCCTCCGATGATGGGCCAGGGAGGGCCGAACGGCCCCATGAACCGCGGCGGCATGGGACCGATGGGCCCCCAGATGGGTGTGCCCATGGGCGACATGCGAGGAGGAGGCAACGGTGGCGGAGTTGGGGGAGGAATGGGCCGCAGGGAAATGATGGATCGACGCGATCACAGGGATGATTTTGCAGATGCCAAGAGGAGAAGATTCTGAGGAAATTGTGTAGCGAGTGGCCCATTGGGCGATGTCAACTGAAACCGTTATGCGAAACGCCGACTTTGTGAACATTTGGTTCTCCCCATCGACGAGGTGAACGGGCTTTGTCCGGCATCCAAAAGTGGAGTTGGTCTCTTCCCGTTTTTACAGTTGTTTTCATCAGGGCACGCTTATTTTTTTTAAATTAAAATCGCGTGCCATCAAACGTTTTTTTGTTTTCATCAGTTCAGAAATTTTATAACTTTAAAATTCACGTCATTTTTTTCACTTCGTGCCAGAAGGTGGCCGGAGCTTTCGTAATGTAGGAGCTGTGGTAGTTCGTAGTATTTTGTTCAAAGAAGCCCTTTGCAATGCAAATGAAATATTTAGTGTCGGTATTTTCTGCGCAGAAAGTTAGGACAACTGGCACTCCTTTGACCTGAAATCGCATTGATGGCAACCAGTCCCCCCTCGCGCATTAGTGTCCTGGCAATGTCCCCATGATTTGAAAGCTCTTGACCAAACGGTACTTGCTAGATAGCCAACAACTTTCTTAACTGAAATTTACTCTGGCTGTACTTAACTGACCATTTGGTGTTGTGAACAAGCTATTTGTTTGTGGGAAATTCAACTTTAATCAGCTGTAAAACAAATTGGCTAGTTTGTCATTGTGGGGCCATTGGAGGGCGGGTTGTCATAACTGTGCGGGTTTAATTGAAGAATTTCAATTAATGATATTTCGGAGGTATTATATTTGTGCTGGAATTTTTAATTTTTTTTATTGCAAAATAGCTAATGCAATTCAGTATCTGGAATTTGTAAAGACGTTACCAGTATGTGACCAGTAATAGAATTTTCCGCACCTCTTGCTTTTTTTCCCAAATGTATCATTTGGAGAATTTTACAAACATTATTCACCGTCGCACTTATTTTATCGGGATTATCGTGTCTGTATCGTTCACATTTATATAATCGTAGTGATCCTGTCTTCGCCATGATAGAGAATGATCTTCGAATATTTGGGGGGCCATGGGCAGTTTTGAACGAATCTCGGATCGATTTGTCCGAGCTTTTGAACCCTCTTTGATATTTTTCCCATCCTTTAATTGTTGTAAATTGTGGCGTAAAATATTCGATGGTCGATTTCTTTTCTTTGTCTAGCATGAATGCGTTGTACGCTATCAGTAATTACAATAAAGCCATCAACGTAACCTTACGTGGCTTAAACTTAAGTTTTTAGTCAGTTATGCTTTTTTTATTCTTGAAAAAGATATTGTAGTGAATGATGAGCAGGTTTTTTCTTTGGTGGGGGGAAGGGATATTGCCCATGGCTAATTAGTTGCTCAAATAACGATTTAAAATTAGGCTATTGTTTAACATTTATTTCATCAGCTTTGATGTTTTAATAAACTATTTACCAAAATTTCAACTTTGTTATGTGAGGCCAATAAAAGCAGTCTTAAGAGCCTTCAGATGATGTATTTAAAGGGAAGTTTATGGAGAAGGTTAAATTTAACGTCAACAATACAGAAGCAAGTACTAATATTAGTTTGCTTAACTCAAATTGGTTTTGAATTGCTTTGTTGGACCGGCTAGTTGGTCTTTCTATAACTGTAGTTAACCCTTGCTTTCTGTAAATGTGGGTGCAATTCCATACTCTGCAACCCTAACTCGAATGCCTAGCAAAAAATCCATCTGCCATGATTATGCCCCTTTCCAAACTGCCCTCTAATATGAATATGCCATCATGATATATCCCAGGTCTGTATAAATTGGATGGGTTTGAGAAAGTTATGGTAAACTACCCTGTATAAACTTTACCCAAGCACTATAGATAAAAACGCTACAAATGTCTTGTCAATCAGCTATGGGAATTTTTCGTTTGAGGACTCCATAGCTGTAGATTTGATATTTGGACAGCCCAGCTAACCATGCTGATGGAAAGGAGTTTTAAGGGTGGCCACAGGTCAGGGAAGTCGGGGAGGGGGAGTGGTCATGGAAATGTCAGGAGGGAAATTTTCTCAACTCCATCCCCAATCCTCTTCAATCCACCCTCATCCTAGCTTGGGAATATGCATTAACGAGTAAGTTTTGGTCAGGGAAATCGAAAATGAAGATTCTGCTGCCACCCTGGTTTTAAGTTGTGAGACAAAATTTGTTGGGCAAAGTATTCCCTTGCTATCAATTGAATAAATTTCGGATGTTTTGAGTTATAAAAAGCAACAAGAAGGTTAATGAAACATTTTTTTTTTTTTTGCCTCCAAAGGGTTTGTTACTTTAGTTGTTAGAAAAGGACGTCAATCTAACAGAATAATTTCCACCCCATGGTTGCATTTGCCTTGTTACTTATCTATCACTCCCAGCCCCCTTAATTAACTTTTCTACCTTTATAATTAATGCATTGACTTGTAACTAGATTCTGATAGCTAAATTATTATTAGTTTTTAATTAAGAAATGATTGAAATATTTTAACCTATTTTTAATATTAAATGAGATGGTTTTAATTCTCCTCACTAGTTGGGATTTAAAATCTGTGGTTTATACCTTTATCATTGCTGAGGGCCCTATCATTTCAAATACTAACGAAAGTTGCAAAACTTATTCGGTTTAGATGGTTCAATTCATCATGCTTTCAACCAATCACTCATACCTCGTCACATGTTGTCTTTCGAAAAGGGGTACTGGAAATTTATTTCATAGCTCCCCAACTTGTTACATTAAGTTTTGGGGCGTTTAACTTGGTTGGTGGTTCATATTAGGCAATTAATATTTTCCCTTTTTGCATGAGGAAATTGCATGTACCAAACTTTAGATGACCTCAACCTGACAGTTAAATCCACAACTTTTTCTTTATCTATGGAAAGTCTTAATCACACGCACATGTCATGTTGCTCATTTTTTGTTTACTTCAAAATTTCTATTAAATTCCCGTTTCTGTCAGTTTCTTGTATTATAGCTGTACCGCTTTTTTTGGGCAGCTATAAGTTACCAGAACGTCCTGTTTGGCCACAACTGGCCATTGGTGCTCTGCTAGAAATTTCACTAACATTTTTCTAGTGAAATTTCCACATGCTTCTTCCTTCTCAATTCCTGTTATTCCTCACCCCCTTTTAATTCTCCAGTTTCTCGGCAGCGGCAAAGTGTGCTGCGTTAATTTTTTATTCAACTAGATAGCTGTGATTTACCGACAGCATCGCGTCCATTCGCAGAGTGGACAGCCGTCATGGTACGACCACCGTTTATTGGAGTACGTGTAGATTTGGAGTGAACTTGAGGTCCTATGGACAGTAAACGAGGAGGTGTTGCCAGGTACTTCGGTTTGTCAATGACCGATCTTAAGATGGAAACATTCTTAAATGTGGTGGGGCAAATATGAAATCATTTGCGATGTCCACACACTAGAAAAAACGGGAACTCTTTTTGATAATTGGTGCCACTTGTTTCTGGAAACAAACTTTCAGTGTGTAAGTTGCAGTGCGTATCAGGAACTTGGAAAATAGTTTAGCTTGTGAAACTTGGTATACCGTAATGAATGTTGTCACAACCTTTAATTTTTACGCGAAATTGTTAATACTAAAATAGTTAACTTAGTGAGACTGTTTTGGGACGGATTTTTTAAGAGAAAAAAAAAACCTTTCGAACTTAAAATTTCTAATCACTTTTCCTAGTTTTATTTTTTTAAATTAAGATATGTCTGCATCAGCTATTTTTTTCCTAACCAGTTTTTTTCTGGACACTATTTTTTCCCTTAGTATTTATGATCAAAAAGGGATTTTTCAAGTAATAAGTTTGTCATGTGACGAGTTTTTGTAACTATTAATTTGTGATTATTTCGTACATCGGAATGAGCCAAAGGATGCTTTTGCATTTTTTTTCTTTTTTTTTTTCTGGACATGCAGTGTCTGAATATCGATTACTGATTGCACTCATCAAATGCGACATGGTTTTAAGGGTTTTATTTAAGACCGATACGTGGATTGTTTTTGGTCTTAAGGGTAGTGGGAACTGTTTTGTATAAAACTATTTGAAGGGGATCTTTATGTGAGGGAACAATGTGAATTTTTGCTGCGTGAATGATAAACCATGGGTGGTAGTTTCGAGCTTATGATATCAGATAGTGATATTTAATTGAGGTGCAAATGTACTCTTCAGCATGGCTTGCAATGCAAACCAATTAGTTTAATTGGGGGATGTCACTGTCATGAATGTACGTAACAGTATGCACCCAAGTAAACTCGTATTTGAAGTTTTGGTACAATTCTGTATCACGTCAATCTTGTGAAATCACTTTGAAGCTCACTGCCATGGTTTTTAGATATAGGGCAAATTTCACGTTGTTTCCTTCTCACGAGTATGCCCATTAAGTTGGAGTACTGGTGGCCCATTTTCTATGCCAGTTTTTCGAAGATGGTTTTCGGCTTTACTTCGTAGTACGATTCTTCTACCTATAACTGTTAATTTCTTTAAAATATTCTCCTCACGTAGAAGTCGTACTTAAAGAGGCGAAATGAATCTAGACGTTGAAAAGACGGCAGATTGATGAAATGCATATGGAAAGTGGAAATTCCAAGTCTTTATTTTAGATTAGGTATTTATGCAGAAAGGTATCTTCGAAAAATTCTCCATAGAGGATGGACTGCTGGTAGATCCTATTTTATCACTTTTTGTTTTATTACTTTTTAAATTTAAAGCAACCACAGATGCCATTACGCAGCTTGATAGCATTAAGGTAAAATATTAATTTCTAAAAAAAACCAGTATGTGGTTATTGGTGGCTGCAGTTTAATTTGCATAGCTAAATTAGCAAAATGTCTATCTGGCTGCGTAATCTGGATCATACCTGGTTCCATCCTTCGTCCGTTGTGCCGTCGTGTAGTGCTTCAAAGTTTTAACTACTTATTTTTTTATTTCTGTGCAATTATAATATTCTGTGTATGTAGTCTTGTCATAAGGTCAAGCTCAGCTCCACTGGCCGCTTACGTGCGAGTCTCTAAGTATCCTGTGATTAAAAGTTCGACAGCTTTAATTATGAACGTATATGGTGACCGTTTAGGCTTTTTCGAGTTACTCGAGCCGAATCTGAACGTGGAAACATTTGCTCTCAGGTAAGAATGCCATGTAACAATTTACTAATGTACATACCTCCTTTGTGGACGGGAAGGGGAATATTGGGACATTTCAGACTAAGTTTTTATTGATGCTAATTTCTTCAATTGGCATAATGATGTTGCTCCTTTTCGAGCTTTTGTTCGCAGTAAGCTTTTCGTTTTTAGATCCTACTTTCTTAAGGGTAGTTTTCCTGACGATTTTATGTGCTCTTTACTTTGGGATTGTCTGGAAGGAATTCTCCACCCGCCATTTTTGATAAACTGTGGTCACTGCAGTTATGAGCGTATGTCTGTAAAAGTAAAGGTAACGATATTTGACATGTCAGGTTGGTGCGTGAGAACTTGTCGAGTAGGCGATGTGAACGTGTGCTGTAATGCCGCGAATTTTTAACTTTTAAAACTATTTGCTGCAAGTCGAAGGCGATTATCGTAACGAAACAGTGAGTGATGCTATGGAAAATCTAACATAACTTGCTCTACTGACCCTTTGAAGGACTAGGGTGCTCTGAGCTATCTCGATGATAGATGGACTTTTAGGTCTCGTTAACTACTATAAATGATTGACATTAAAAGGTGTTCGATGCAATTGGTCGTTAGTCTTTTAACGATGATTACAACAGTTTTGGTCTGCAAAAAGTTTATGCCGACATTTTTTTTTGTCGAATTTCAGGGAAATTTTATGACTTGTATTAAAACTAGACATCCTTAACTCGTTGTCAACAAATAATTGAAAAATGTATTAACGGCGTTATGACGCCTTAATTTATTAGTTGTTTTATTGTTCATTGGTAAGTCAATGCAAATCTTGCTGATTCTGTATTGTTAATGGAGGAGTTATTTACTGTTTGGTAATCATTTTTAAAAGGCTTGTTTCATAAAATTCGCCTGCAATTTGTCAATGAATTGTCAAGTTCATATTTGATATAAGAAATGCATTTTGAATTGGCAATTTATGTTCACCGCGTGTATGTTAAACTTCGAGATTAAAAAAAAAGTGGGAATGGGAAACGCACTTTTATTAGTGTTACTGAAAGTGTGGCTGCAATACTTAAAACCTTGTAAAATGGTTCAAATAATCGCAGAATCAATTAAAAAATTACTCGATTTCATGCCATTAACTTTTAAAGAGTTAGATAACATTATCTCCTTTCCTAATTCACTTCTAAACCAGGACTTTTGAATTTTTAGACACTTTACAAACCAGGAAACTAAATTAAACCAGGACGTTTTAATTTTTAGAAAGTTATAAAATTATGAAACGAGATTTGCTCTGTGCTTTTTCCCATTTTTATTATTTGAATGTAATATTCCTTCAGTTCTGAACTAGTGCAGTGACACACCCAAATTTGCATGAATGGCAAGGATCTTGAATAAGGCTGTAATAGCGAAAGCACATTCAAACAAGTCATTTTTGGCAATATATTTTCTTTTGTGCAAATATAAGATTGTAATTTGTTCAATTTTTGAAGTTTTATATCCTCGTTTTCCGTGCTCTACAAGACCTTTACAAAAATCCGTCAAATTCGTACAGTAGCTTATCATTTGTTACGGTGACCGGGCATTTTAAATTATAATCGCCATTTAACGACACTTGCTGGAAATAAGCTCTGCAAAATGAATTTGATGGAGAAGTATTCGTATCAATGAATCTTGGTCATAATTCTTTGATTAGTAAATGCGTAGTACAATGGAAGTTATCCTTTGACTTACCACATTGCGTACTGCACTTACTTGCTCTCGTGTACGTAATTTCTCACAGTAACAAGTTTCCATTAGTCATTGCAGTGTTTAGAATATGCCTCATATTCTTCAGATACATTCTATATACAAATGTGAATGGATCTAAGTTACAAAATTAATGGCTACTTGTCTGCCTTAATGTTGTACTTGGTCAACACTTGTAGTGTTAGGAGTTGCCTAACTTCTATGTGATCAGGATGGAACTAAATTCAACTTTGATCAAATTAAATGATGAAAATTTAGTCAACTTGAATGCATATCGAGCATGCAGTTTCTTTGCCTATTACATATTTTTGCCTTTATATTGTCATTATCAAGCTTGCCTTGATTTGTTAAAAGTTAGAGAAAGATAAAAATACTGACTTATTTTGTTGAGGCTCACCTCATTTGGCATGCACATTGCCGGCAGCGCAATGAATTGCTGAACATACACTTGTAGTTTTATTCATCAACTATGGCATTACGACGCCTGTCATACGCAGCTAATGCGGTGGTGTAGCATTTTCGAAAAAGCTGAACTCGTGTGGGGGGGGAAAGTAGTTTTTTAAGCTAACAAATGTGTGATGGTTTTATCAACCATAACCGTTGACCTCTCCAAACCCTGTATACCATCATCCGGCTTCAGCCCATGCATATTTTTCTTTTCTAATTTTCTGTTGCTTTTGTATAGTTTCAACGGCACAACTGTCAGTTCGGGTGAATTCATTCAGGCCCCTCGCTCTTCTGGACATATCACACTTATGGTAAGGGTCAAGCACGTTTTAATTTGTCTGTCCGCGATCTTTCTGTGCTTTTCTAAGGGGGCACATGTTTATCAAAAGCGATAGGGAAAGATTGGGCTTTCTGGGTTACTCTGGAGAACTACGAAAGTGGTGAACCCCTCAATAATCCGCATGATGAAAGTGGAATTACCGTTTGATTTTTAGGTGAAACAAATTCCAAGGCTGCAGATTTTTTCTGATCATTGTTAATACCTCCTTCAGATTTAACAACTGTTATTTTCCGTTGCACTAACAAGTCATTTGTATTCTAGAGTGAAAAATGATGACGCATCAATCTTGGATTGGAATTAAAACTAGTGGATCTGCTTTTTGAGGCGAGATGACTAGAATTGTAGTTATAGTAACATAAAAAAGGTAGTGCTTCTTTGAGATTGGGTAACTAGAATATGGATGCCCTGGTAGGCCGATATAAATGCACGCGGTTATCTTAGTCGGTTTATTTTGTATACACAAGTTGCGATCACTAGGGTTATCTCAATAGGTGAACCCCTCAATATACCGCATGATGAAAGTGGAATTACCGTTTGATTTTTAGGTGAAACAAATTCCAAGGCTGCAGATTTTTTCTGATCATT
>JAQGAO010005215.1:0-13909 GCA_034697705.1 Ommatoiulus sabulosus
TTTGAGAAACCCCCCCGGCGATTAATTGAGGTAGGCGCGTATTGCGGGTCCGGCTTTTAATTCCGTATTTACGGTATGCGATGAAAACTTAGCATAAGTGTACACTCACTTTTTTATTTAAATAAAATTTCAATATATTACTTTCTAAATATTTCCGCTTTATCGTTCTCGTTTTTGCAAACCAATGTTGAAAACTGTCATCTTAAAACAGGACAACAATAAAACAGGAAGCAGACAGGAAAATATGCTCGTATTTATAGAAAGTGCAAATAGTTGCATTGATCGTTAGTGCTAGTATTGCGTGGAATGTAAATTTCTTCTTCTTAGGTTGGCGTTTATAAAAAAATTAAATTTTAACTATAAAGCAAACTGAAACTCTGGGACACAATAATTGCCTAGCATTTTGATTCTCATTGACCTAATTTGCTCACTCGTCAAATATTAACTTAAACTTTGAACAAGCCTTAAATCAAACGACTTTTCCTACTCGATCGAAAGTATTTCATATTTATCGATAGTTTTATGCGACATACAGTATATTCATATTAATTGCTTGCATGTTTGCAAACTCATTCCTTGACACCGATATCTAAGATTTAACAATCGTCTATGTTTAACGTTTGAATACAAATATAAAAAATATCCGAAAGTTGTATTGAAATGTATTATTTGAAAATATAAAAGAGAAAATTGGATACATTTTAAATCTTAATGGAAAGGCGGCGTCAACGTTTATAAGTTGGAGCAAAAATGTATTCACAAGTACTGTTAGTAATATTTTTATAACAAGGTACTTTCTTAGTTTTTGCCGTTACATGTTTATAATTTACATGTAGCAGCAACATAGTAAAATTAAATTATTATTTAATTAAAATGTCCCGCAATTATTTGCAAACTTTCACATATTGGAACAAATCTCAGCAAGAATATTTATTATCCGTGCTTCTGATTTCGAGGTGATTAGAAATAAAACAGCGCGCTTGTTGGCTTTGGGAACGAAAATCCAAAATCGCAAAATGATCTTTTAATTTAAACCTTTTGTTGTATTAATTTCACATCCTTTTCAGATAACTTAACACAAGTGTCTAATCGTCTGAAAGCATCTTCGTGGGGTGCATTGAGAACAATTAGAGCATTACATTCGTATTTAATGTACAGTATTTTAGTAAAGATTGTAATAGGAATTTTCTGCATCCAAGGGAAATTGTTCATATCATGTAAGATACAAGTTATAATTCTTAGTTGCCTTCAGGTGGGTCTACTATTGCTCTATCTGACATTACAGTTTTTAGCGATGATGAATTTACTGATATTTCGCGAAACATTTTTTTCTTCTATATATATAACTTGCAACATTCAAAAATTTTAGTCACGTTTAGATGAAAATCATGTTCTTTGATGATGATGAAGAGGATGGAGGATGGTCTGCTTGCTCTTGATCGTACACACGTTCTTAAATAAGTCTCTCGTAAATGTATGCCTCGTATCTTGAGGGTTAATTTCGGCTATTAAAGCTACCTTGTTCCCCAACCACTCTTTTCCGAAGCTCCCAATTAAAATGCACAGCATGAGAATAATTATTTTTTCGTTACATGTAGACAAGTTTTGTAAGAAATGCTAGCTGTTTCTGAAACATTTTAGGTTTGAACTCCACGAATCCACAGGACATTGATAGGAATTATTTCCCAATTTGTAGCAGCTCCACAGCTAGGTTAATGATTGCCATATTTTATAATTATACAGACATAGATTGTCATAATATCAGTCGGCCTGGTTGTTAAATGCAGTCATTAAATATATTACATTTCCTGAAACTACTTAAACGTCTTCCAGGGAAATCGACCCTAGTTATGCTTTACTGATGGCGCTTATAGGCATGTGTTTTATGAGTAGTCTTTTTTTCAGCCTATTAACCCCACTAGCTAATTTCTTTCTAATAAGAAATGCATGTTGGATAATGAACCAATTTTTATTCTTATTATAATTAATTACCCCCAGTTATACAGTATTATGCGTACAAGAAAAAATTTTTTTTAACCCCAAAACATTCTGATAACGTACATTTTAATTTAAGCTTTTCTATCCCCAGTTTTTTGGAAACTGTTATAGTGCGAGCTTTTTTTAGTTTAATTTTTATTCATGTTTCTATTTTCTTTGAAATGGTCAGTGTATAGAATGATGAAACACATTATACCACACCAAATATATAACTTACATGTATATTAACTGTTACAACTACATTAAGTTAGACTGTCACTTACTGTCGCTCACAATTTAGGCTAAATGTTCTAGTCGTGTGAAAGAGGTCAGAGAAGGATATTAGTGCGTGATGGCTAGTTAGTTTGCTCGGGTATTTTTATAAGCATTTGTTGTCAGAATTTGGACTTCAACATTGATTAATTGCATTTTGCTATTGTTGAGGTAATTAATAGAAAAGCACATATTTCGTAAGCTTGACAAAACTATATTTATTTCCTATGTCGCAGCCAAGAAACTATAGGCAGTTGTTTGACCTATACTACTTGTATATGGATTCAGTTAAAATAATGATGCTGCTAAAGAAATTACGTTGCTTTGAAATTAAATGGGGAATGCATCTTTTTTGAACCACCGAAGGACAAAAAATGTGCATTAAGTCAACGAAAATCCCATCTATACACAGTTTTATAATTTAAATTTGCTACCAAAATCAGGAAAATACGTTTTCTCATATTAGAATAGGGCATTTATTTTATTCGTGATTCGGACAGTTTTAGAATTGGACCCTGGAATTGGCGAACGGCTTTGTGATAGTTCTGCGTATAATTATAGCGAGCTCAATGAAACGTACATGTAACACGATTTTCATAACTAGGTTAACGAAAACCTTTATGCAGCGCAAATGAACTGAGGCACTTCCTTCTTCATTTACTATGCATTTTATTACTCGGTACGATCGAACCATTAAATACAGTACGTTTACGGCGACTATAGTTTACTTTAATAAAATTTGTGAATAATTTGATATAAATGAAAGGATAAATGTAGTTCGTTAAAATGAATTAATATATTGGTAAACTGCAGGCAATTTCTAAGTCACTGAGAAATTTATTCTGACATAAATAAATTTTACATGTACTTTTTGCTCTTGGACATGCAGAATGTACACCGTGGTCACAAAGTTTAATTGCTGTGTTTTTTCATACGCTCAATAGAAACAAAGTTTCGTGATGCCTTTCTTCCACTTAAGTCAGGCGCCCAAGCACTTTGTGGTTACCTTGCGAATGACTCATTTGAATTTATTATGCAGTTTTTAAATTGACGACGCAATCCATTTCTTATACAACAGATACTTACGAATATCCTTCATGGGTTACTCGCTAGGCAAATTATGTGAATGTCATTAAGTCAATGCACCATTTCAATAGGTAAAAATTGGTGAATGTCATGCACCGGTCAAATACAGGTTTTACCTATCTAGATCCATGAGAAAGTGAGTATTTTTTGGAACCAGAATATGCGAGGAAGTTGTACTGATCTGTAACTTGGCGGTAATATTGAATAAAATTATATTGATTTACGAGCAAGTTACTGAATGTGTCAGGAATATGCGTTCTTCCAAAAACCTGAATGTAGCGCAATGTGTTCTATTATATCAACATATCGTTTTTTTCAGCAAATAAACTTGAAAATATATGACTTTATAAACGGTTTCTTCGGATTGGCTAGAATTTATGATGAAAAAATTGTATTTATTGGGTTCACTGTTCAAATATATACACTGCTTGTAACCTGAAAACAATTCCATAAATTTGTTTTTTCTGTCAATAACGGTTGAGTGTTACTGCAAAAAATCAAGTAAGGAAAGCTGAAAATTGATTACATTGTATTGACGCTAGACTTGGTCATACTGTATATCCATTTCCTAGCATTAAACTTTGTATAGAACTTCTCGAACATTACTTTAAAGGTCCATTACTGCATTTATTAGAATCCGCATTAATGTTTATCATAAAGTGTAGTAGAAATTATTTTTAAATAAATAAAAAGAATATAAATTGGAAACTTATTTGCAGTAATAAATGACTGTCCCTTGACAATTCAAATTGTTCGCTTATTTCTCGTACCATGCATAAACTGGGGTGATTTTGACTAATTTTTCAACCCATTTTTTAATCGAACTCTTTAAACTCACTGACATTTTAAATTGACAAATATACTGATATATTTTACAGATTGTTGACTGTCCAATGAACAGTTTTGTATATTCCTTTTCAATTTTTAATAATTCAATATTTCAGAATATTTGTAAAAAAATGCGGAACAAAGTCACCTCGACCTGCATGACTTTGTCTTATGTCCAAAAACGCACTTTATAGGCCTTCACAAAGTGTTGTACTGTAATGTTGCCCTACTATTTTTACAAATTAGTGAAATTTAAATAAAATTACACATTTTTTTTTAACAAAAAAAACCAAATTAAAGTCCAGGGAATATTGATAAGTCAAAATATATTTAAATTTCAATGGTTGATATGGTTTAATACAAGAAATAGGACAAACTGGTAATTTAACAATTAGTTTAGTATTATTTCACTTATTTCTGGGATCGTAAATGGATGCCTATGGGGCCGTTATCAATAATTTCAATGATCATAACATTATTAACCGTTAAATTCTGGTTTCTAACAATACAAATATTCATAAATGTGTTTGTATTTACTCCCCTAAATATGTTCAAAAATTAATGTAATTCTACTGAGACAAAGTCACCCCAAATTCATCTATAAAATGACATGTTTCCCTATAATCACAGCAAAAGTACCTGATATAACACAATTTATTTAATGAATAGAGTAGTGGTAAGAAATGTAGGCTACACAATAAGAAGTTTATTGCATGCACATTGCAACCAAAAACTAATAGTGAACAAAGAACTAGAAAAAATGATAATTTCAGCCAATAAAAGGTTGAAGGAAGAATCTGCCGGTACAGATAATAGTACTACTGCTGGAATCAGGCAAAATTCGAACGTTTAAATGAAAATGGCGAAAACTGTCAAACCATGTTTCTTTGTTTTTTGGTGGACAAAGTCACCTCACGGTAGACAAACTCACCCCAAGTTATGGTATTTGCTTCTTTCGTTCTTTTATAAGGTACGTAGTTTGGGAGCTATTATTTATAATTGCCTTACTTCGTTATTTCCAATCACGTTTTTGCTGTTGTAAAAGGCATCGAAACTGTGTTAATGTCACGACATTGAAGCCATCGAGCTATAAATACCTAATCAGCGCATACTGATTGCCTTAAATTATACTGAACTAGAACACGTTGGGGTTAAAATATTCGTTTCTAAAAAAAAACCATCTTATACACGTAGTTTATGCATTAGCGGTTTTTTAACAGTTCCAATTTTTCATTATAGTATAAGTATATATCTGGTATGTAATTTGCGTTCGTCGAAATTTCAGGTGCTCGGCCTCCGCGCTGCTACTCTCGTCTGGTTTGTCTAGTTTTCACGCGTGTTATGTACGAGCTCCAGTCACGTATGAAACTAGTCGCAGATACTGCAGACTGGAGCCAAAGGCACTCACGATTGGTGGGAGATCGCCGCAGAAAATTCAATAACATCGTGGACTTATTGCAACTGAAAAGTTTCCTTTTGATGGGATTTACTGAAAAGAAACGAGTGTTGCCCTCCTTCTCCTCCTCCTCTTCGAGCAACCTGAATTAACGGCTGGTGCTTCGTTAAGACACGTGGTAAATACCGGTTTTGCCAACGGTACAACGGTTGAGGAAACCCTGTGCAAATCGCATCAAGTCATCATCCGTATGTAAAACGCAATTAACGCGAGCAGATTTCGTCTCGCAGTCCGTTGCGTTTTGTGCACGCGTTGCCAGAGCTCCTCCGAAGATGCTCTCCAACGACTGCTCCTCATTACTGGATCTTGGAGCCTGCAGAAATTTCTAAGTTCGTTCGGATGTAGCCGATTGTGGACACTCTTTTTGTGGACAATGTGCTGTCATTAGTGCAGGAATATCAACGTGTTATCTAATTGAGTTTGAACTTAGGACGAGGCGGAGTCGCCTCGAAAAGGCCATCTTTTGGACGGCCAATCAGATCGCGCTCATCGAGCGTAACATTATTGCTCGATAAAATACACTGGAGCGTGCGACTTGGGATATACAATTCAACCGAGTTTCAGATTGTGAATTCCTCGAGGACTTTTTCCCTTCTGGTTCTGGAAAAAAAATTTCATCCTCAAAATTGCAAATGTGAGATCCTCGGGTTGTGCTCGGAACGATATCGATTGCGCTGACATTGATTGCGACCTAGACCCATGGGGTTTAAGTGGCGGTAAAGCAATACAAGGACTGCATGGTAGATGTAAACACCTCAGGACACGAGACTTTGGTTTTTCTCTAAAATTTGGATATTTGTTACCGGAAAAGATTCGCCATTCAATCGCTGCGATTCCACAACAGGTGAGTGAGTGCTGCATTTTTTTTTCTCTTTGCAAAGTTTTCTAGCATTTCCAAATTTATATATTGGAGGCTATTTTAAAACTTTTGAGCTTCTGAAAACTGTTATTCGTTGAACCCTATGTTTCAAATTCAAGAAGGACATAAATTCAGATTAGACTAAGAGTTAATCAACAAAAAACATTAATGGTCACAACGGTTTCAATAACTCGTGCATGACCATATGTTGCATTATTACCGTTCCGGGTATACTAAGTTAATTATTTGTTAATTTTATATTATATTTTATTTACATTATCAATATTTATATAAAAAATGAGATAAACATATTGCATACTTAGATTTTTATATCTGTTACTTTCATAACGCTTGCAAAACTTGCCACAACTAATGTATTGTCGAAATTAATTTTTCTCTATCCGAAATAACGAAATGTGTACATGAAAATAGAAGAAAACATATCGAGATATTTCCTTACGTGACAATGGGATTTACGTATTTCTTTATTTTTCTATTTTGAAAACAATGGAAAAGTTACATGAATATATGCTACAAGATTTCGATAAAATCATTTATATCCGAATTTTGCGAAAAAGCATTTCTTGCAATTATCTTTCTCATCCTTTCATTTATTCACCTACATTGTAACTCAATTACCATGGCTAATTAGCAGTCTAGTCAATGACAATCATTCACGAGTAAATATGTATTTGCAGATCAAAGAACAGTCAACTAGCGTTACTTGGCAAATACAGATGTTCATTTCATTAATTTCCCAACGTTGATATTGCACAGTGCATCAGCTGTACCTATTTCATATATAGCCATAGAGTATTTGTTAATGTTATCCATTACATGTATGCTCAGAAAGCATTAAGTAATTTAACGTTTTACACGGTCCGTTTCCAATCTTGAAGCACCACAATTCCCTTGTTAAGTCACTGATACGGACGTATGGGCTAATCTAAATTAAAGAAAAATGCATTTAGGTTTATGGCTCCTTATACTGATGCCAACAATTAACTTAAAGGTGAATAAACAGTCACGGAATAAAAATCTCATTAATATAACTTTTACCCTAAAATGCTATTCATTACAAACATTATGAGCATCGTATGGGCGCGTATTCATTTCCGTCAAGGTAATGTAGTGCGAGAATTATCAATATAGGTATTAAATACAATACAATATACTGTATTGATAAAGGAAACGGAGATTTATCCAAAATGTCCTCGCTTTATGCTTCATGGATGGTATGCGATACATTTATCATTAAAATAGATTTTATCAAGCAAATTTTGATTTCTTTAGATTATCACAAAACTGTTTATCCACAATACAGTTATTGTAACTGATTATTGCTGTAACTAATTGGCAATTATTTGGTCAATGTCTATTTTAAATGTGCACACTCATTTGAAAATGAAAACTACACTTTACTAAATTTACTATAATCTTCGGACAAATGTCGTGTATTTGTTATAATAATAGTTCTCCTAATAATGTATTACTCGCATTTGCACATTATAAAGATGAGAAACTTAGTAATTTGATGAAAAGAAATCTTTGAAATTTTAAATAATGGCTTATTAAGTAGGTTGGTCTTCACATATCTTAAGAGTTGAGCACACTTTCCATTCGCTACACGATTTCAGTCTCGAGTAAAGGGATTCGCTCTGTTGATTTTATTTACTTTATCTCATTATGTCTTTGGATATACATGTACAATCCGATTTGTGCAATTGTCTTAACGTGTTCTTTATATTCCCATTTGGCTCAATTTGTGCATTCTTTGGGAATGAAACTGCGATTTAATCACGACCAGTGTACGGATAACACTACATCATGAATTCCGTAAAGAGATTTGTGGGCAGAGGACGGCCACATCCTCGATGAACGCGTACACCTTTTAATCTGTTCTTTATTTCCAACTGTATCAGTCTGTGGTGGTTCTTCATACAGTATTTCAGTAAATTAAATAACGAACAAATTGTGCACTAGCAGGCGGGTCTAGACTACTTCAAAATCTAAATTAAAAATGTGCCCAGGTATACAGGTTTTTGGTTTGAGGTTTTTTTCACATGTCTGGAAGTTAGAAAAGTGAATATCTGGTTCATTGAACGCTTGATACGACCACTTTTTGTTTGTTGGGAAATTCAAAAGTTGGACATTAAAGTTATTAGTGGCCTCGTATAGCAGTCCTAATTTTGAAGATAAAGCTTCTGGGAAGGTTGCTCAGACATTTACAAGAACCGAGTGAAACTGATAAATTTCAAGTAAACATTTCGTGCTTTTAAATAGGTAGCTTGAAATAATATCCTGCAATAGATTTACAATGGTTCGCAAATGAAAATTCAATTTTAATTTTTCAATTATCTCCTTTAGCTTACATGCATATTATTCAGTACATGCAGTAAATTGCATTAATTGTTTCTTCTAGTTTTATTAGACAGATATGTCGGGTTTTCCTCGTTGATGTGACATACAATGTTTGGCATGTCTACAAGTATTATATAAAACTGTTTCCTTATTACAAATAATATTCTTATACTTCACTTAATTTTAGTAAATAATGCACTGGACTTTCAGATGTACCGTACTTTTTAACTGGACTATTTAAAGTTTTTTTTTTAATTAGACCAGAATTACAGATAATATTCAAAGTGATTTTGCACTGAACGCAAAAGCAAACCGATCAAACATACACATACAGTATCTGGTTATTATAAAAAGTACAGTAAATCCTGGAAAAGAGACCACCTGTTTATGTTGACCATTTTTTAGTGTTTTGTTTTTTCAAGGGTACATTTCCTTCATAAAAATTCTCTGTATGGTGACCACCTGTCTATTGTGTACAGTGACCAGTGTGTGCTGTCATTTTTGCAATTTTTGCATTGCCAATGTACCTTACATGTATAAAGGGACCAGATAACAGATGACTCATTTGCTACCTTACATCCTGCTTTAACAGGTTTTACTGTATATGAAGTCTCTTATGTTCATAGTAAGTCTAAACTCCTTTTTGACATATTTATCAAATTTTAAGACGAGGCCTTCTATAGTAAAAAGAGGTAGTAAAATCGGGTTATATTTTTCCATTCATAACTAACTATAAGGTTTGAGATATTTAAAGTAACCTCACATAAACTCGAAATGGTTTTTTGTTATAAAAAATTCCTGCAGGAAGGAAGAAGAGGGTTTTATTTACTCGGTACTTCCGAACAAAATCTTCTTAAATGCACTTCGTGAAATAAGACTGGTTGCCGTTTTGCTAAATCATACCAGTGACATTTTGGCCCGCAGTAAACCACTAGATGGGAATTCAGGTGAATTAGATAACTAATTCGCACAATAGAAAACGTATCCTTTACAGGTTTTAGGGAAATATTTCACGTTGCATGACTTAATTTAGCTCAAACGTGTTTAGCTTATAATAATCATCTTAAGAAGGTTAAGAGATATATTCGTAAACCTGTACGCTACGTGCCATCATGGCTATCAATTTTAGACCATAAAGCTCTTTTGAATCAAGATTTAACTTACTGTAGTTGCTGCTGTTTTTTTCCCTCTTGGTCGTTTAAGCTTAGATTTTCACGGTAATATTCAATTAGTTTTCATCTCAAGGGTTCAATGACAGAAGTTCGTCATAGATTTTGATCTCCTCCCCAAAACGTGTACATGTATACGTCGTGGTTTACTATCGCTTGTAAATTTTTTATATTTATTTATTTTGGGGAAAAAAATGTGAATTAATAATTATGGCTACACTGGACGATGCAAATGAAAAAACGTACAGCTGTCAACAATCATGACCGACTGCACAAGCATTGATTAACATATAATATTTGGTTTGAATTTACCGTTTACGTTTATATCTGAATATGGCGGCTTGTGGACCAATATGGACTTATTGCTCCATATTCATTTTAAATCTACAAAGAGATATTACTATAAATTTGAGGACAAATTCTTTGAAATAGGTTATGAAGATGGATATAATGTACTGTACATGTACCTTGTATATCCTTGCATACACCAATCTTAAATATAAAGTTGTCATTCTGCCAACTGTCCAACTACCACTGTTATACTATATATGACACAGATAGCGTGTCTGCCCAATGATGAATTCCAAATTGAAATTGTTTTTATACTTCAATCACTGTGCTTTTCGAAACATTTATAACTTGCAAAATACTGAGTATAATAATTTAGATGTGGGAAACAAATTCGTCTTTATAATTATTGTTACCCTGCGGTTACCCAATAGTTTTTTTTTATCGATTACAGCAATCAACAGTCTGTATATTCGTGACGTTATGTCCTCAGAGTATATTAAACTGTAAAATTCAGTGGCCTCCTTGGAGTGTATACCTTTTAAGCTTCTTAAAGCTAGTTGCCCGTAAAAACCACAATTATGCAAAGCACGTTTTAAGATGAGCTGAGCAGATTTTGAAGGGGGGAAAAGCAGTGGTGAAGGGTTCTGACCTCATCGTGTGCTATATGTAATCTGTTGCTCTGCCCTCTTGACCTCTATGGACCGTCTATCCCCATTTAACGTGCTTTTACTTAAAATTGGGATTGATCGTGTCTGCCTTCCGGTAGCAAACTTGCCAGATTTATGTTAATTATGCGAGGAACAATTAGCTATCGAAAAATGCTTTTTTTGCAAATAAAATGTGATGTGTGGGACCTGGTGTCATGAATTTTTCTGCACCCGGTTTTAACCTCTTTTATTTGTTTAGTTGTTTATCACGATGATAATATAATTTGTAAAATTTTTTGAAATATAAACACTGAATAAGGCTAATAAGCTAATAACCAAAAATTTGTGACCAATGGACGAGATTAATTTTACCATCTAGCCTTAGGAAGTGGGTCCTGTTTTTGAGGGTTTGAGCAACCTATTTAGTTCGTTTCCGCGTTCGTGCGAGCGATAAACGAGACATTAGCACTTGAAAGATTATAATAAAGGTTTTAATGAATTGAAAATAAACGCAATTACTGCATATGAGGAAAGTTTCCCCCATTCAGTTAAAAGTGTAATAACACTTGTTTCGGAAATCGTTTTGATACATGGGAAGTTTTACGTACTATACGCTCGTATGCTGGTTGTGCATTTTTCAAGCGTTATATGAACAAAACTTATCCAAAAGCATTATATGTTTGATTATACTGTATCGTAAAATGCAGTGGTTGCGTTTATAAGCATGGAATTGTTTTTTTTTTCTCTTCTTGAATCATTCGTAATAAATTGAAAAAAAGAATATTCTCTTAAATAAACCACAGCAAATCTGTTTTCAGCGCCTTTCCATAGACGCTCGCGAGTTAAACCAAGCGCAAAAATTAGGCCGGATCGGTGTAATCTCATATTTAAAATGTATAGTTTTATTTAGAGGAATGCTGTTTTACATTATTCCGAAACCGCTTTTTTGTATGTCATTTTTTAATATTGTACGCATGATGGAACTATAATTCTCCCTATATCCTGTGCACTTCCTTAATACATTGGGGCTAAAAACTAGGCATATAGAGCACCTTCCCCGTTTTTCTGCTAGTTTTACATACATGTACACATCCATTTTTATTGAATGTGCGAAATATTCAAAAGGAAATTACATACATGTTCCCATGCATGCAGCCAGCAGCATTAAGCAGGAAACTGATGACATTTTCTGGATAGCCCGAATCAGGCTTAAGAGAAATTTGATGCTATTATAACCTTAGTTGTATCTTGACTTTGATCATAATTTTATACGGTCAGTGCACTTTAACTAATCATGAATTTAGCACGCATACATGTATTTGCATATATAGGCTTAATTATAGAAGTATAATTTATATATTTTAATCCAAATTCTAATTGGCGTAACATGTTTATTATACAAACTATTCATTTTGACATGTGATATGCTATGTTAAAGTTGTATATTTAAAAAATCGTCACGCGTGTTTTGTCACAAAAGTTTCCATGAAAAAAAAATTAGTGACTTAAGACTTGTATGTATTTACAACTGCTGACGCATTTAATTAGAAGAACAGCTCATTTTCCTGTTTCCGATCGAATAAACGATATTTGTTTATTGGACACAGTCAATTATTTTTCATGTATTGCGCTTGTAATGATAAGTGGTACAACCTAATCTATTGAAATATCAAGGAAGCTACAAAAAAAAACATATATATACAAATAACGAGGAAAAGCGCGTGTACCGCGACGGGACATAACATTCATGGCAGTAATTACTAAGTACCGGTATCCTGAATGTCGAGCCACGACTTGTAATTCAATTCAGGCATGCTTCCACCGCATGTTGGATTAAAAATTCGGTTGTAGTCAACAGATGGCAATCTCGAGTTTAATAACCTGTTTCTCTAAAACTGAACATTCAAAGTTTTTGCGTTTGTACCCAATTAAATCCCTTCAATATGGAACGAAGTAGCCACGTAGACGTTTTTACTCTTTTAAAACATTTCATGTTTTTAATTTATTACAATTATATGTATTTATAAGTCGTAACAAGACGTGATTAGATCAGTTTTAATAAGAAATCTGATAAGTGAATTTCTATATTTTTAAAGGGCGTTATGTATTAAGTATATATGCATTGATTTATCTACATTGCGTATCTTGCCCTCTTGTTTATCCAGATATCAACATGGGATTGTCTTATCATTCCGTTCACTGATGTTAAGACGTGTTAACAATTAACTAGGCTAGTTTTAATGACTTTGCTACCTGATACTAATGTGCAGGCTCATAAATTACTTTTAATGAACTTGTATATGCTATATAGTACAACGGTACTCGTTGACCGTTGCGAGTGGTCAATGACCTGGAGAAATCGTATAAGCGACCTTTTGTTTAAAACATTTAACATAGCATTGTATGACCAGGATGATGGTCGTTAGAATTCATATATACAGTATATATACAGTACATGTAATTAACAAACGCATATTGCTGATTGAATCATCGTTAATATCATTTACATTCAAAATAAAATGCGCTGTTAAACACGTACCTTTTCTTGGTATATATACACAGTATACATGTAGTATATAATAATAGTGTATTTGCTGCAGTTTCTTTATCTGAATTATAAATAAGAATTGTAGCAAGTTCTTTAATGTGTGTGTCATTATAAAATATTTACGCAAGCCATTAAAAAATCTTTATTTTTATGCCCATACAACGAAATTCAGATGCCCTGCATTTACTGTACTTGAAGACGTTATAAGTCAACTTTTGTGTTGAAACACATGCAGTTTACGTTATTTCTAATAAATTTAATTTAAAAATGTAGAAAAATATGGTCAATTTATTTTCATATATATTTTATACATGTATAGGAGATGTATTGGGTTAAGGTGTGAGACAGTGGCGTACATGAAACAAAACAAAAGTTTATTCGAGCTTCCGCAAAACAAAGCGCTCGTAAATCTCA
>JAQGAO010005216.1:0-13907 GCA_034697705.1 Ommatoiulus sabulosus
TTAAATTTTGACAAAGTTGCCTGACTTTGCCTGACTTTTTCAGTTTTGCCTGACTTTGCAGGTCAGTGGCAAGCCTGTATATAATTTATGGACTGAACGTGATGAGATGGAATCGAGTTGTAATTTAGTGGCAAAGTGGCAAAGTCAGGCAAAATTGTATGAAAAGTCAGGCAAAATATGATCCGAAAACAGACTTATGCCTCACTTTGTAGTTGTATGGCGAGTGGTAAGTGTCAGCAATAATCCTTCACCGTGCTCTTTCCCTAAAAGGGGAATAGGAACATCTTAAATATAATGATTTACATGTACGAGCATGCAACAGAAAAAGTTGAAATAATACGATCGCAATTCTGCGATAATATGTTGGTTTCACAGAAGCCAAGTTAAGATGAAAACACCATTCTGTTAGAAGTCATAGGAAAGGTATACTAAAACTGAAAGCTTCGATGTTAAGCAAGAAACCAGGTGAAAACCACCTCGCGTGGATCATACACTGTACAATGTACTCGCTGAGATGTCAGTGAAACGTGAAAGGTAGGCTTCCCTAAAGCCTCGAAAGGTGCCCGTACACCCATCAACACTTTTCCATTTGGCATTTCGACAAATAGAGGCGGCTCAAGTTGCGCCACCCGCCCCCCTCTAACGCCTCTCTCGTGGCTCGTTCCATTAAATATTTGACTAAGCTAAATTTAATTTCTGAATGCGAGGAGTGAACGCGAGGCGGATCTCGGTTCTCTCTCCAATTTCCCAAAAACGAAAAAGGTGTTTCTCCGTGACAAAGCCTGATTAAATGAAGTCTTTTCAGCTTGGGAGCCCCAGTCTTCATTTCCACTTTATTTGCACATCTTAAATATCTTCCTTGGGGGAGTTTACTTTTGGCACCGGTTGTTAATTAATATCCGATGTGCCTTCGTATCCATTTCGTGGCAGATGTTGTGCTATAAAACGTCGACACTCGCAGACAAGGGAATTCAATTATTAGTTTTTTGTGCGATCCAATGGAGAAGTGCCAAACAGCTTTTTTTTTTTTTTGGTTCGCAGGAAATAAAAGCGATAACAGCCACTTGTATAGCTAATATCTTTAAGCAAATTTGCTTTCCGCGCAGGATTTTCTGTAACGTATTTGCGAATGCTTAGTCAATTTCAATTAATTATAGCCGAGCTTGAAAAGTGGCGCCGTGTGAATAGCGCCAACGATATCCCGCGATTTGCACTAAACCCGAAAAGTCTCCACCACAGTCTCCACCCTGCGAAATTTGCGTACGGGTATTGTCAACTCTTCCAAATATTCCCTTGGAATTAACAAAGACGGAATCAATTTTCCAGCTGACTATGCGACCGGGATTCGTTGAAAAAAGTAATTTCCCCTTAATTGCCGTAGTCAGATTTGATCAGCTTTACATAAACACGACGAAGATGTGCCATTTCTTAAATGAAATACACGCACTATACGATGCAATACAGCACATGCAGTTGTATATACATCACCTGGTTGAATCTGGTGCTGTTGCATTCATTTGTTTCATATACACCTTTACCTTATGCACAAAACCTAAAGGCATCTTTATACATCAGGGTACTCCGACAGAAGCTTTACGCATCGCACTTCGGCAATCGTGAAGTCGCGTGTGCAAAATCGGCACTATTATATTTGTTTTTAAATGGAATTAATGTATTCATTTCGCACACATTGCTTCACGATTACTAAAATACGATCCGTAAAGCTTCTGTTTGAATACTCCTAGTGTGTATACAGTATACAGTATTGAAATTCCTCATAAAACAGTACGCAATTAAATTTTTAAAAAAATACATTGATGAATGCAAATTAAAATATCGTTTAAAGTAGATGTGACATTTATTATTGAGTCTAAGAATTTTAAAGGAGACATCATTAAATACAAGACAAAGTTCAGCTGAACATGTAGCTCAACCACACCATTTCAAAGAAAACCGTGTTGGAATGCATTTTCAATAGCTCATTCTCAACTTGTTTCTTTCAGAAAGTGGTTTTCAAGAGCAATTAAGGATTATGCCATTTTGATATGCGTTAGACAAGGTGTCATACAGGTATATGACACCAACAACTTGAGGACGTTCCACGCGTCGTTGTCGAACTTTGGTAGGGACAAATACACTTATACGCGGATCCTAATTTATTTTTTGCCAGGAAAATCCCCACCTGAGCATGCAGCAACTATTCAACACTCGCTGCTCCTTTCCAATTAAAACTTGGCGCGTTACCACTAAGCGGTTTCCTCGCTAAATGAAGTCGTTCTTCGGAAATGACACTCAAGAGCTGCTGAAAATTAAAACTCGCCAGTTCGGCCATGAATCAGGCTTGTCAAAAGCGCGAAAAGTGATATTTTATGCAGCGCACAGAGCGGTCACTCAGGCCCGATAAAACTGCGAAAGTGCTTGCCAAACTGCTCGAGGGAGTATTTCCGAGCGTTAGGGGCGCCCCTATCGGCGTTTTTGGTGGTAGCGCTATTCGTTCACCGTGATGAGTGTCGTCATTGGAGAGTGCCATTTGCCCCCATCCGACCAATTACCGTAGGCCAACCCTTGCGAACAATAGCCGTGCGGTAATGCAATTTGGCAATGTAGCGCTGCAGCGGCATAGATCACGTCGAGAATCGGCATCCAACGCGGCCGTAAAACGTCGAAGCAAATCCCCAGCGAGCGTGGCTGCGACGGGAATTGCGAGCGCCATCGCAAACCGCGAAAGTTACGAGTTGCCCAATTCGGCCAACATTTCCATCTCTCCAACTTTTCCCCATTAGCAAATCTAAGTGCGTAATTATTTAACAAGCCGCTGCTCCCCAGAGCCGCTCTGGCTAGCGGCTAAATTGATATTTACGGATTCGCAGATGGAATGGAGGAGGTGGTCAGGCGGCAAGCTGAATTATCACCCCTATCGCCAATGAATAATCCGAGTAAAACCTTGAAAGCAAAAAATAATTTAAAGCGGAAGCATTTGCTCCGATCATGCACGTCCATCCCAAATGACAGGAATTCGTCGACCATGCATCTTTACAATATGAACAGCCGTGTGTTATCTTTCACGCAAGATGAATTTTTGAAAGTTTCAAATTAAAAAAGTGGAGGATGGGAGATGGAAAGTGCACAAGGGTACGAAATTTGAAGGAATTACTCGAAATCAATTGCATTGCAAATCAAAATGTCAATATATACATTGTTAACAATTTAGCCATTAAAATTACAGATCTAAAATGCATCATATATATGACAAGTGGCAATAAGATGAAACGTTAAACTGTTTTGCATTCGAGGAAACTGGTCAATATCTTTTAAATCCTAGGTAATAACTTTTTAATACGCATGGAATGTATATGCCATGCAAAGTTTTAAAGTTAAACGAAAATTCAAGCAAGGATGACAACATCTTTTAACCCCATTCGCATCATTCAACTTAAAATCCTCAATCAAGATGGCGTCTGTTAGGTAACCATTTGACGTTTTCCTGCGTCGGCGTTTGTTATGTGGTAAAGGCATCCGGCGAAACAAAGCTACGGCGGGATCCTGCACAGACCACCGAAAATTGACCAATTTCAGGATTTGCTAAATATAGGGGATGCCAAAGAACAAAGGTTGGGCGGTTGAAGTAATGGCATCTAAACTCAAAATGAGCCAAAACCGCAGCAAAGGATAGAACTCGGGCATCCTTCCTGCAAAACTCGGTGCTCGTGTGCTGCCAACAGCGCAAATTGCTGCCAGCACTAATTAAAAATGCTAAGATCTTTACCGACGATCCATTGTTCGTCGGGGTTGACAAGATGAACTTTGAAGGCAAATGAGGGATCAATAAAAAGTCGGTTCGGGCGTAAAGTAGTTATGTAAAGGGAAAGTTCCGCAAACAGAACGAGCCAATCGATTCCCCATTGAAAAGTTGGTGAAAAATTAAAGCAGTTTTTTTTTTGTGAACGGGGAAATAATAGAGAGAACGTCGGAAATATTTAAAAGCAAAGAGCGACCAATCATGAGAGATGATAGCAGGACTTTATAAAATAGGCAGAAGGATGCCGAGATTAGAAATCTAGCCAGAGATTGAAACGGCACTTGGGGGACGGATACTGACTGATGCAAATTTGCGAGAACAATATTGGATGTGGTTAAACAATGAAAAGTTTTTGTACTCATTTGCCGCTATAGAGCTGAAAGGAATAAGTATAGTGCAGCAGATCTTATGGATCTAAAAGTAGGATAGCTGTAAGACACCAGGATAGTTGAACCCAGGTATATAGATGTACAGTATATACCTATTCTATTCCTTTTCTCTATACTTGGAATAAAACTCCATGTATTATTATTATTGTTATTATGGGTATTTAACCAAATAAAAAAACATATGACTACAGGAAATGTGCTGATCGTATTCATATCTAACATGTCAAACCGTGACATGCCTAACAGGGACATACATGTAACCACAACTTTCAACTTTTTTGATACTCGAAACAAAGTTTCTCTCGCTCAGTTTTACAGTTCTCACGAACGAAACGATGCAACCGGTTTGAATCTTAAAGACCTCGTAACAATTTCATTTCGCAATAATTTTGTCCCCTCAAGTTCTTCAAGCACTTCAAGTTCTCGTAGAACGAGACAGTGCCGCGGCGGCGGCCACCAGAGAGCCCCCCTCCATTTTACAAACCCTTCAACACGATCTCGCCTTCTCCGAAATGGCGCAACGAGAGTGCATGCAAATCTATGCCCATCCATCAATCGGGTCGAGTTTTGCTCAATTTCCGTGGGTGTACATTTTCCTGAGTGGTTTTGGGGTTGATGCAGATCGATAGCATAACTACGCCAGCCAGGGCCTATTAACCGCAAAATGCATCGCAGACGAAGTACATGTAGCGTACGTGGGAAACGTTCCAGATAGCGCAAAGATCACGTTTGCTGGAAACTCCATGCACAATCCTCGCACTCCAACAAAAAGCGAACAAATGCTCAAAGCGACGCACCAATTCTTTCAAACTTTGATTCCTCATATAAGTTTCAGGAAGGTTCTTGGTTTCCAGATGCCATCGCGCGAGGTGCATCAGAAACCCGAAATATATCGATGCATGATACACAAACTCGGGAGCAAAATGCATCTTTTGTTTATCCCTTCTTTGATTCGCGATGAACAAAAGACGCATCTCGTCTCGAGCTCAAAAAAAGTTGGTGAAAACTTAATTGTGTCGCGGACTTTTGTTTCGGGATATTTTCATTTAGAGTGCAACGCAGCATGTCTGAATTGAGATAATAACAGTATGTTCAACTGATTTGAGCATGAATTTCAATACGGTTTTTTTGCAATCATGAATACAATGCGCCAAAACAGCATTAAACTCGATCGTTCGCGTTTGAAATGATGTACTGCAGTTAAAAGGCGCTTGCAAAGACCACACAAGAGCGATACGCATTTCAAAAGTTTCATTCGCAGAATGTCAGAAACATGGAAGCCGTCATGATCAGCATAACAACAAAATGCTCCAAGAAAGGAAAACGTTTAAAAAACAAAGCAAAATAACATTCCGTTGATTTCTGAATTGCATTGACGGTAGAGAAGCATGGTATGTAAGCCTAAATCATATGCATGTACTGTATATTCTATGGCAACTGTCACGTGATTTCCTTGCTAAGAACATCTCTGCAAAGTAGATCAGCGAGGCAACTAAAAAGCTATTCAGAAAATGGACTTTACGAGAAGTCAGTTATGGAATGCCTTTCCCCGTTTCATTTTATGCCATGAAGGTGGACATGCAAGAAGTATATAGGACCTGTCATCGAAATGGGATCGGATCATCCGAAGATATACTTTAAGAGAAACCGAAGTAAGCGCCAGTCAAAGCGAATTGACAAATTGCCATCTGAAACCGAATGAAATTGGGGAGATACGCCAACATCTGTTTACATCACGCGACCAGACGGGACTGACAGGCGGCAGGGGCACATTTTTCGAAAAAAAAAATATATATATGTATTTGAAAAAATAGTGACAATAAAAATTCGGAGAACGAGGGCATATGTCTGTCGTTCAATATAGTTTCAGCAGCTCGCAAAGCGGTCATTTATTTATCACTCTTGTATCTATCTATAAATCAGTCTACAACCGGACCACGAAATAAAACTCCATCAGCACAGATAATTTTTCGCTAGCAGAGATGCCAGCAGGAGCCAGCTTTCAAAATGCCTGATGCCAAATACGCTAGAGTTCGACGAAATATTTTTTGTATATAAGAAATGTCTGCCCCGAAAATATTGATTGCAAAAATAACGAGTTTTCAGAGTGCATTCGGAATAACAATGAAAAATTTCAAATTTGTTGCAGCATTTTCGAACCATAGATAACTTCCTCTATGGGCCATTCAAAAAGGACGTCCGCACAATTTTCCCAAAATTGGACTCCCCCCCCCCCTACCCCCTATCCGCATTGTGTCCGGTCAATCAGGATTCCCCTCCTCCCTCCCCCCCATTCGGACGTCTTAAATTTTAAAAATTGTAGTCTATTCGGAAAATTTTGAAAGTTTTTCAGTTTTGTACCCGGAAAACCTAAATTTTGTAATCTGAAAAGGTTGAGAATTTTGCTAATTTGTCCTCAGAATCTGTTGGAAATTTTTGAAATTTCTCCTTGGAACATGTTGAAAATTTAAAAATGTATATTCGAAAACAGTTGAAAATGTTGAAGATTTGTAGTTGGGAAAACGTGGAAAATTTTGAAAATTTGTACTGGGAAAATCTGAAAGTTTGCAAATGGACCCTGAGCTTTTAAGTTCTCCGACTTTTCCAGAACTGAGGGTACCCTGTTTACTGACTTTTGCAATTTATAATCCACCTATGCGATATTGCGCTCAATTTCCATTTTAATTTGGGAACTGAATTTATTTAGCATTTTATTTTCAAGTGGACGTCCGAGTTGGTCATATACCCCCTCTCTTCCCTTGTCCACATTGTGTCCGTGACTCAACCTATCCCCCCTACCCCCTACACGAGGGCGTCCTTTTTGAATGGCCCCTATGTTTCTTCCAATGTGAACCTAGCTTGAAAGGCACAATGCTGATAATGGTGCTTATGCAAACTGCATTACTCGCATTTGTATATTGAACATGTCACTGATAATTTAAGTTTGGTCTCTTTTTTTCCAAGCCGATGAAATCGCGTATATTTGTTTATGTATATACAGTAAAACTTGGAAAATTGACCACCTTTGTATGGTGACCACCTGTTTATGTTGACCACTTTTTAGTGTGTTGTTTTTTCTAGTATACATTTCCTTTAGAAAAATTCTCTGTACGTGTTATGTACTCTATTAAGAGTATGTACAGTTATGTATTTTGCAAGAATTTCCTATTGCATGACGCTTGATGGAATCCAGTCGAGCACAGCAATGTAGACGCAAACAATATATGAAACTGCAGCATGCAGTACCATAATCTGAAACAATAGACTATTTGCTTACAAAAAAGATACATTTCGTCGATGGAGACGTAATGCCGGCAGAACTATAATAGACTTCATTCCAAATCGAGCAATTTTTAATGGGTTCTCCCCCATCTCGCAAATGGATGTAGCACAGCGCGCGTGAAAAAAACAAGGCGCGTCGCCGCAATAGGCCATTTTTTGTTTCCAGACAGACCCGCGGTCATCGAGAGATCTCGTTGATGATCTCGTAAAAAGCAAAAGCTTATTTATATTCATTGGATGAGTGGGTGGGAAAGGAGGGGGGAGGGCGTAAAACATGACGGAGTCCGTGGAATTCTCGCCCGATGTCGAGAGCATTTGGAACGGGCGTTGCGAGGCGTGCTAATATCCCTCGCAAATGGCATCTCTGACATTTAGATTCGCATTGATCAATTTGCTGCGAGCGCGGGGTTGCTAAGCGGACCCCGGAGAGCGGGGATGATTGGCGGCGGCGCTATTACCCGCCATCGTAGAGCGTGCTGTTGCCCAGTTACAGAACACGACCGGGAGAAGAAAAAAAAGCACTTTGTACCGTTTTCTGCAACGAGAAACGGAGATCCCGTGCGCGCCACGCGCGTACAGATCGGTAACCACGGCTTAGGATCGTAAAAACAAGGGCGATAAATGAGAAATCCTAGGAGGGCGCCCACCAAATAGGCATGTTGGGAGGGGATGCTAGGATCTAGATAAAAACAAACAAGCTCCTCCGCCATCGTTTTAAAGTATCTTGTTGCCGGCTGCGTTTATGGATCACGAGGCATGCAGCTACACCGCGCTGCTATCTCTAGCGACAACGACGTAGCCATGGACGAAAAACGAAAATGCTAACTGAAAGCGACGAAAGGCCAATTTTTTGCCATCCGAAGCAAATTCAGTTTTTTTTTTAGTTTTCATTTTTGCTAGTCTCTCGCTATTCTCTATAGACGACCTCTCCGCATTCATTTCGGCAAATTCTCGAATTTCAGCGCCGGTTTGGATTCGAGAGCAGAGACCCTTTCCGGTCCGATGATTCCTGGGGGAATCATGCCGATGCGATGGGCTGTACGCGCGTAACGAATGCGAAATCGAGAAATTGAAGGAGTTTTCTCGATTTCAAATGACGTTGCTTGCCTCACTTACTCGACCTCGATGCTACTAGTATTTTTGCCGGGGGTGAGTTCGACTACGATAGGGGGCAGTTCAGGACGAGTCTTGTACAGTTGTAATCAGTTGGTCAATGATAAGTCTGCATGGTGAAATGCATCATATCCTCTTTAACTATCCATTTTGATTCTGGAGGAAAGTTTGCCGTTGCACTGAGTGCGACCTAGCCTAACAATGATGCATGCACATGTAGTGTTATTTACAGTGTAGCCTAAATGATCGAGCCAAATGCACTATTTTCCAATGGAACTATAAAGTTTCGGGTAAATAATAGTATTAGCACTATTTCACCATGCATTTAAACCTGCTTTATCTAAGAATGAAATTTTTTCAGTTGTGTCACTTTAGAAGCAAGGGTGCAATATGTACTGGTACGATCGAGCGCTCATGTACACGAAACTAAATGATCCATATCTAATGTTTCACACATTTCTTTTAGAATACTCAACCGTTAAATAACAAGTTTAAGATCAACTTTAATAAATTGTGAAAATAAATATCACCATTCTACCATTAAGTAAACTCAATTTCAAGTGCGTCAAAGATTTAACGTATCGTTCTAATTTTAAAACGATGTCATAGAAATTGAAAACAATTATTTGTTAAAACTGGAGTAGCACGCGTACACAAGACGTCCAATAAAGCATTACACGAAATTCCGAAAGCAAGTCTCACTTACATGGCTATACTACAAACTTTCATCGAAACATCGATTTCCCTTAGATAAAATGTCATGATTTTTCGAGAATTTAGAAAACAATTTGTCCCTTACTTTCCAACACGTCAAAGCAACAAAGTTACATGCACTTCCACGAGAATTCTATCGCGAAGTCCTTCATATTGCAGATATTCGGTTTACGGTCATCTTATGATGTACTACCGTACGCAAGAACATCGCTCAATAAGATTTCTGACAAGAAAAGCATGTGTAGACACATGGCATGAAATACAGCGCCATGTGGGCTGTTTGTTTCATCATTCACACCAATATCCCCCCCACAAACCGCAATATCAAGTTTGCCAACTTCCCAAACTTTCACCACATTGTGCGAACCATTATATCGCAACCCGATAACGTTCCCGATATATACCCCGATGAGTGAACCCGGCATATCTGGCTTGTCAGCAACCCGCTTCCAGGAATTCCTAAGCACCGCCATCGACGAGATAAGCCGAAAAATACGGGCATTGGTATGTCACCGTGCCATTGACAACGTATTGCATTTCGGGTCCGTGCCTCGCTTAAGCAGCTTTCGTTTGATTTATGTGGAAATCATCCGATGCGCAGGAGGCACGCGAGTGATTTATACGAATTTTCCATAATGGGGAGCTGCTTTCTATATTGACTACAACCAAATTTGTTATCCGTGACAGGGGAAGGAAGGCCACGCTCAAGAAGTGCTTTTTCCCGGTTTCCCCAATCCAACCATCACTTCTCCCCATTCCAACGTCGTTTTTTTTTTCTCGCCATTTGTCTCGCAGAATCTCGAGACAGATTCGAAAATCTCCTCCTTCCTCCCGCAGCTGCGCAACGGCGCTTTCGCCATATGTCGTGCAAGCTGGGACGAATTGATAGAGCGAAGCGAACACGTTTGACAAGGATGAAACAAGCCACGGCTATAAAAGATTAATGATTTTTAATCGATAAATTTAATTTTGAGAAGGTTGAATCCACTTAGGCGGCCAGAGCGACGTGCTCGTTGAATGGCACGCGGCGACGCTAATCCGTCCCGAGATACTCCTAAACATGGCTGTCTGGGAAACGTAACGCTAATTTCCAAGTGATAAAACATGGGTTTCCTGCATCCGTGCTCGTATACTGGGAACGGATGCAGAAACGGAACCGGAAACTGTTTTCAAAGGCTGAGGGGAGGGGTGAACGAACCCGCCCTTGCAGAAATTTTCCATCCAAAAACCGTGTAAATATACACAGTTCATGCATATTAAACGTCTGTTAAAAACGTTATGTTAAAACAATTGTACGCACATTTTACACGTCAAAAAGAGGTAAATTGAAATAATTTAACATGTATACTAGAGGAATCACCTTTTTAACATGTTTGAGAAGGTGGTCATTTGGAAAAGCATGTGCTAATGTACATTGTACGTTGCTTTAATTGTTCTCACGTTATTTCACATATTGAACATGACCTACGTTTTATTCATGTTTTCGAAATAAAAACCTTAATATGTGACATGCATAAACAGGATACCTGATAGAACACGTTCATGTTTCAGTAACATCGTGCGTATAAGACGTGGTGAAATATTCCAAATGTACGTACGCGTCTTTGACGTGCAACGTAAATATTTATCAAAATGTAATGCACATATTTCTAACGCAAATTTCAATATTTACACTAATATTTTTCGGCAAAGGGAGGGAATAATTTCGGTTGCTTCTATAGCTAGCCCGAAAATAGGAGACTTAAATTTTAGTTTTGTTTTCATCGAGTTAAACAAATTTGAATTTGAATTTCCTACTTTAATTGCAACTTTCATAAGCTTATTAATTAGATATGGGAGGCCTCTAGCGCAGTCCTTGCTCATCAGGTTGGAAATTTTCGTCACTTTAACCAAACCTTTATTTACATTTGCATCTACTTAATATATTTGCCAGACAAATTCATCGAGTTATGCAAATTAAGTAACTTGAACTTTTCGAAAACTAATTGGAATCACCTTGGAAATAGGTCGATATTATTAAATGCCTTTTTAAAGTGCGAGCAGACATCCGTTCCTGTCGGCCAGAAAGCCTCTTCGTCTGTTTACAAAATCGTATTAAGTTGGAAAATTGCGCAAGCAGAAAAAGTGACGAGCCTCAGCCATGCCCTAATGCTGCACATGACATTTTAGTAAAAGGTGTCATCTAAAAGCAAGCAGCCCGATTATATCCATTTCAGCGCACTCAGATGCGTCAAGAAAAAAATTATAGGCCTAGTCCTTAACTGAACTTATTATATAAATTAGATTTGAGAAATACGAGTATGCTGACTTCATTTTATCTGTCCACATCTGAAAAGAAAAGTATGGCTCGCATCTCAGATATCAGTATAAAAAATACAAATTTTCATAAAATTGTCAGCACTTAAAGCAGACAACTACGATGTGAAAATTCTCGAAAAGTGACACTCATGATATTATCAATAAATCAAGATTCATATCAAAATATTTGAAAACACCATTGTATATTTTTGTAACAATATATGACTTCTAAAGAATGAAAAATGACAATTTTAATCGTTTAAGCAATCTTTTTAACTAGGAACAAAATCCCCGGATTATTTAAAAAGTAAGAAAGTTTACTTGAAAAGGAGGCATTTGTTTAATTTCAATCATTTACATGTACAACGCATCATATCATTAAAATGTAAAATTCGATAGACCATATACAAACCATATTAAGAAGGAACATAAATTTACGATATTAGAATTACTTCCTGGATACTTTTCCGAAAAACGGAAAGGATTTTTTGGTCTAGCACTGAATGACCGACAGAAGTAAATAATGTGTTTGCTCAACAGAGTGCATCAGCCGTAAGCCATTGCATTAGAAGCCCTGGAAGAAAGTTCAATCCAGTCAAAATCCAGGAAAAATGGCTCCATTTTGTGTTAGGTCACCAAGAGGTAACGGCATAAATTGCCTGTCAAGGAATCACGGCCGTTCCATCCACTGTCAGTAATGACATTTGACATTGCTAATGCATGCCAGCGCATCCATCAGGGCCATCAGGAAAGCACGCACCAGCGTTTCTGCCTTTTCCGTCCATTCCAAAAAGCTTTATCTGACCAAGGCAGGTTCACTTCGTGAATAATGCAGCCCAGATTCACGTGGCATTCTGATGGACGATATATAACTCTCAGCGCACGCTTACAAGCCGACCCCATGTCCTCTGGAAAATGCTACTGGCAATACCGCCATTATTTATACAGCCCTTGCCAAAAGGCCGGTAACCGGGTCAAACGGCTCGCGCAACGACAAATAATGGAGGAAAAAGGATTAAATATTGAATCGGAAGGATATTTGCTCATTGAGCTCGTCAAACAGAGCGAACTAGAACGCTGGAGCAGAAAAGAAGAAGGATCGACGTATTGCGTTTTAGTGCTCTGGATGATCCTTCCGACTATGCAAACGGTTACTCGTGATAGCATCTGCCAACCCGCTTCACTTCACTATTGATGCGAGATTTGCGATCAAGATCCAGGATTCATAGGCAATTTTTCCGCTAGGAATTAAATTTTAAAAAAACAATTTTTTTATCATCTAAACCCATCCAATGATAATTTTTTTAAATACAAGCAAACGCGACGTAGAAAAACCAGATAAGATAAAACTACAAATATTTCTCAAGTTTTCATCACAATCCATGCACAAGCGCTTAGCGAATAGTTATTTTCTCACCATTCCTCACCATATAAAGTGATTGCAGGTTATGTAATGTACATGCACATCTATGTGCATATGTATACATGTATATTATACCAACCGGGTGTTATTTTTGGGCTTAACCCTGCTATTTGAAAACCAATCAGATGAGACTGCAAACTGAGCTATATAAATAAAGTAGATAAATGAAATGTGTGTGATGATTGAAAATGACATTCGGCAGAACGAACGTACGCCACTTTAATAGTATACAGAAAGATGTTTTTTTAATCCAAAACAGAAAACCAATGTAAACTCGTGTTCAGCGTTAGAACTTAATTGAAGTTTCCCAATACAGTGTTTTGAAATGGGAATTCAATAACATTACATTATCGCATGCCCGAGATAGTAAAAAGCCTTTGAAGATCAAGTTTAACAATTTTGCACGGCAATCACCCTAGACTCGTGTTCATTATACAACTGTATATGCTATACGAATACCGGTATTCAAATACAACCAAGGAAGAGACATTTAATAGTGTCATTAAATATTTAGTTTCAAAATTGTAGTTTCTTCAGTCAATGCATGATCTTAATTGAAACTAAAGTTGAACGCTTTTTGTTCATCTTTTCGATTCACGAGGAACAAATAGATGCAGTCTTTCAGTTCAAACATTTGAAGAAATTGCAGAAGTTTGTTTTAATCTGTAAACATGTTGTTTGAGTATTTTCATTGATTGCATTAAGAGAAAAACAAGTAAATGAGATTAAATCTGTCTTTCATTTAAAAAAGAAGAGAATACAGTGTACAAGTAAATATCTTGGCCTATCAAATTTAACCAAAAATGCTATAGACAGGGTTGCCACCACATTTGAAAAATCGACTTGCCTGACTTTGCCTGACTTTTGTCCATTTTATTTTCATTTTTGC
>JAQGAO010005217.1:0-13905 GCA_034697705.1 Ommatoiulus sabulosus
GGCAGGGAGGGGGGGGGATCTTTATACATTTACATCTTGAGTTATGAAATAATTAATCCGTCACGCTTTGTAAATGCAAAACCAACAGTGAATGTATTTTGTGTGCGCGACTTTAAACGTCGACAGAGTACATACGAAAGCACGTTTCTTGGTACATGTAATTGTTTTGGGCGCATTTCACTTTCAAGACAAGGTTCTCGGTTTACTTTTTTACTTGTTGGGATGAGTGAAGTCAATTATGTAAGGCTGCCATTGAAAATTCCGCTGCATGGCACTGGCCAAAAACGCGCTGTTTGAAGGTGCCAAAAAAGTCAACAAAAAACCGGGGAAAAAATGCGTTACAATTTTATTACTATTTTTTTAAAGAAACTGAAGTAGGGGAATAAACCAAACACCACAATCCAACATGCACTAAAATGTAAAAAAAAAATTAAAAAGTGAAAACGCGAGGAAAAAACCCATTAAAAACACTGCTCGTTGGGCCTACCTGTAGCCCGATGCAGTTAGCAGTTTATCTTAACCATGGGTACATAAGATAGCGCCAAAAATGTGAAGTACACGGGGGTCGAGCTAATGCCTTTCTAGTGCATTTCTAAACCTAAAACCGAGGGTGAAAATGAATGTGGGCGTACGTGCAATGCATATATACGACAGGATTTGCTCCATTCAAAGCTCAGCATTCGAAAGTAGCACCCGTGCTAGAGCGCGCTGCATCTTCTCCTGCTTTCTTTTACGGGCTGAAACAATAGCAGAACTTAGAAAAAAAGGTGAAAAAAATCGCCTAATTTCTTCATTTTTAACTCGGTATCCCTCCCATCCCTCTCCCTTAAAACTTAATTGGGAATTCAGTCAAGAGGTCTAAAATTAACCAGTCTGATGTAGCAGTCTGCGTGTGTGTTTGCGTGTGTGCGCCGCCAAAATTTCTGCCTCTAAAGCATCACCTGTGAACTTGTGTCAGCATTTTTAGGCCGTCTTCGAAAAAAAGGTGAGTCCCATTAACACGTCAAATTTAACCACGCATGTCACAATCAATATATAAACGAGGATTTGGGGAATTTTTACGAAAATGTTCCTTTTTGCACGTATTGGCGTGTGGTTTTTTTTTTTTTTTTTTTTTTTTTGCAATTTTAAAAAGAAATACCTTTTTCGGAAACGTTAAAGGTTATTTGAAGAACTTTTTGGAGTACACGATATATTTAACTTGATCGCCGATTATATGGCTTAATAACAAATGTAAGTTTCAGCATTAGGGAATTTCCTGCGAAATGTTCATGTGCTATATGTATTGTTTTAAATTCATAGAAGAGAAACATTTTACGTGTATAAGATACTGTGTTATCGGAATTTTAGGGAAGGGATTTGAATTTCTCTGGCTGGGTGCACTATTTTTATTTAATATAACCTCCGATTAAATGCCTCTGCTTAAACGTGGTTCGTGAATCATCGTCAGCATTCCCCCCCCTTAAAAACACGATATTTTTTGTATTTTCAAGTAAAGAACACCTTTGTATGCATTAGCGGTTACTTAGAGGACATTTGTCTAGGTGGGTTTATTCGTTTACTTTAGTGACTAATTAGCCTACGAATTGGAGTACTCAAACAGAAGCTTTGCAGATTTCACTTTCAAGAGTTCAATATAAAAAACACATGCGAGATTATCGTCCTTTTAACACCAATTAATGCTATCCTTTAGAGCACGTGCCTTCGGAGCTATCATAGTGCGATCCGTGAAGATTCTGTCAGAGTACCCTTATTAAGTCTTAACGAAATGAGCATGCATAAGCATTAACTTTACTTTTGATGAAACATATAAATCTGTCAGTAGGCCTTGAAAAGGCAATTTTGAAATATACAATCGACTGAAAATTGAAAAGTTGCATCAATATCAAATTGTGCAGCTTACAAAATGGAAAATTGCAAATACGAGTAGACTTTTGTCAGTTTCCGCGTAGTCACCGCAACACTTGCTTATGTTGGAGATTATTACCCTTCAATTATTTGTACAGCAGAAAGCCGTAGTAACCGACGGGGGTTATGACTGATAAAGACTTCTGCGCTTTCAAATTTAGGTTAAATATTTCATTTCTTCCTGGTCTTCTGCAAAAAAAAAGTACATAACGCGGAGCTCCTGCGCAGGAACAATTCCTATTAATAAACTATTGTGTATTTATGTTCTACATGTTTTGTAAACAACCCTTGCCAGCAGTTTACGCAGGTGTTCAATAATCTACACGTGTAATTCGAGGCGCAATTCTGGGTGCAACGATGAAAGATATTTTTTGGGAATCGTGGGTCACGTTGTGTGGGCTCATGCATAATAAATTGTAATTCAATGCCGGGCCTGCTGAGGCATAACTATTGCAAAAGGTTAAAATATGGATTATTGTCGCGTTACTGTACATTGTACTAGTCTTATTTATGCCGCGGGAGAGCATCGTTTCGCTCATTGTTTAAAAATAACAGGGGCTGGTCACAAACTGAATTAAAAATGACTTATGCTCACCCACGCTGGGAAACTTAAGTGCCATTAAATGCAAAATTAACAATTAGGATTTAGATGACGGGCGACCGAATCTGACAGAAAAGGTCTGGAGGAAGATGGCAAATCCAGAAATATATGAAAATTTGTTCACCGTTCAGTCTATACAAAAATCATATGGAGGAATTAGCAAATATGTATTATTCAGAACAAATGCTATACCTTCGAAATTGAACAATTACATGCAGGCATGATAGTGAAGGGTAGTCGGAATGAATGATGAGGGATTAAATTCTCCTTAATTTATTTCAATGACAATCATGGTCAGTCATCTATGTATTCGATTTATCCAAAATTAACAGTATAAGACCACCATAAGATATAGTCTACTGTATGTTGGGGAAGAAGGTTAAATTTCCTATACTATTCAATTCGCTGTATAGAAATTGATATAGGCGTTAACAACCTAGCCCCGTATCAAAACAGCAACCCTAATATTTACATTTACTTTCGGATTATTAATGACAATCACTGACTTCCTGAATGACAATATTCATTATCCCTGACCTTTTCAGCCTATCTTGATTCCGCTTTAACAAAACAACTCAGTCATTTCCTCGATGAAGAAACTACTGTATCTTCCTCCGAGTCAAGGAAATGTAAGAAACGCATTAAAAGGCCAAATTTGTCCAGCGAGTTCTGCCATATATGGTGCTTAAGCTACGGATCAATAAGCCTACTTCCGCAAAAATTCGCGAATTATGGTTCGTCACGACCAATGATACTCGAGGCCCGCGCATCTGAAGGCTGAGCTAATAATTCACCGACACATGTTAAGCATTAAATTCCTAAACAGTTGTTCTAATTGGATAGTAAATGGTCTAAAACGACGCCATCTTGTCTTTTGGAAGCAGTGCATGCCGAACCACGACAATCACATTTTTCTACTTGGTAATTTGTGTGTCAAGTTTAATTGTAAATTGGAGGGAGGCAACACGCCTTCCTCTATTAAACCGTAAATGAAGTCCACGATTAAATGGATCATTTTCTCGTTGGTTTTTTCCCCCGGAATATACACTGAATTCAGTTTTTAGCGCAATGACATATAGGCAATTATGCACTATACGGGTGACGTTACATGACCATATTTCAACGTTAATAAGTGTCCGACCTGCGACGAAAAAGGAAAACTGGTTTCAACTATATCTTATGTAACTCTTTTAATATCGTGCGCTTCATAATTCTACTTTGCATGAATAGACTTAATGAACTTTTTTGAAACAAAAGCCAGCGAGTCAATGAACTAGCCTGCCTATACAGTAAAATGTATTAAGAAAGACGGAATGGATTTTTACAAATACATTAAGCTCGAACGAGTCTCGTTTAATGTTCGCAATTAAGTTATTACCGATTATAAACTTACTTCATAACCCAATTGACCTTAACTCAACACATCGTACTGTACAAATAGTGCAAAAGAACAGTTACAGTACGTCCATTTCTATTCTCCATACACCAGCTGAATTCACTTTTAAATATTCAAACAGAGTGGCAAATTTCTGTACTTCAACACTCCGAGTGCAAATGATACAATTTATAATAATGTTTTAAGTGCTATTTAACAGCTATACATTGTATGTTCATTAAATCGCGTAAATAAATGCTAATGTTCCATAAATCATAAATGAACATCAATGTAAAAGCTGGTACATGTATAACATAAGGATTCCAATGGCCATTCGTTCTTGTAGCAATTTTTTCCCTAGAGTGTTGCCAAAAAATAAGTACTTTGGGAAATTCAAGAACTTCCTTGATAAATACAGTGACAGTGTAGCTACCAACTTAAGAATGAAAACAAGACTAACATTTAAAAAGATGTAGTCTCCATTACGAATGATAAACAGAGCGTCATGATCACTTGACTAGGAACCACTTTGTATCGCAACTCCTTGCATGCAGCCTATAATTATCAGCGTTATCGTTTATAAATTTTCAACATTACCCTTATAGGCTAATCCTTTAATATAATAACTATGTACTGTGGTAATTAATAACTATAGGGTATACGAGCTTTTCAAGGGTATACACTTAGAAGTTGGTCGACCATAAATTATACATCTAACGTATATAAATATTTTCGCGTATATTTTAAACTAGTAAACAAGAAAGGTATTGTTTTAATATTATGATCGTGGCAATGTCTTTATAATTATCCTTGAAATATGAAAAAAGAAAAAAACATTTTGCTTTACTGAAATAAATTAAGTACAAAATCGAAAAATACAAGGTTCTCGCGAAATTCTTTTATCGTGCCTACAGCAAACAATTTTGTAAACACAAAACGACGTTGTGTTATTCATTTTTCAAAATAATTAACCTGACCTACTAACTTAAGGAAGCGTAAATTAATAGAGCGAATAAAAATAAAACCTTTATGTGTTTTTTACACTTAGTTGATTTTTAATTAAATGCATTACACTGCTCATTCAAACCATATTCTGGACAATTATCAACAATTATCACGCATTCGATGTCAGAACTAATTGAACCGCTAATGCTGCCCACAACACGGCTTCTCATATACACGTAAATGATGCCTAATTCAAAAATAAACAACAACAAAATTGGCAAACATCCCAAATTCAACAACCCAAGAATCCTATACCAAGCTATACCAAGAATCCTAAGTGTACATTTCATGTACGAGTATTTCACGGATGAAGGATTTCTCGAAACGGAAATGGCAAGGCTTTATTAAAGAAAATACAGAAGAAGAAAAATTTGATGTCGCATTAACACAGATGAAATATCAGAGACATTTCTCTTTCTTTTAGAAGACAACATAGTTTAAGGTTATCGTTAAACGAATGAAAATTCGTTGCCACCTTGCCACCGAGCAAGGTGGCTTATAAGAGGTTATAAGTATTCTCGTATTGCATTCGGTAAACCCAGGCTCGATTCCCGGGTCGGTTATCCTTGATTGTGGTTTGTCATGGTTTCCCACAATTTCTCCAGGCAAATGCTGAGATGGTTCCTATATGAAATCGACCATAACCGTCTTCCAATCCCATCCTCCTCTTTAAAGTCCCAAATACGGGAAATATAAATTGTGATGTTGGGGTCCATCATGATCAGACTGCTTAGTATGACAAATTGTATAATGACATCCCCCCCTCCTTCCCTGCCAAATGGTGCCATTTAGTGACTTCAGGGTAAAGAATTGAATTGAAAATGTATTTTTAATCGATTTCCTTTTTCGGTTATTTAGATATGATGTTACGAATTGGACTGGCAGTTTTCATGTTGTGGAACATCGTTCAGTTTGGCTATCCAATGCCCCAAGATGGGGCTAAAGACATCGACGACATGACGGAATTGTGTTACGGTATTGATGGTCGGATTCTCTGCGATTGCAATCCATCGGAAACCGATATTGAAAAAGCGAGTTGCGCTTTGTTTTACAAACCGCCCCCGGATGATCCGATGTGGATCCAGATAGGTTCGTACCCTAGTCTGACAGAGTTACGGATATATTCACGCCCAGAGGGTCTGCTGACAAGCGTGCCAATGATGGCGTTTAATCCGAACGTGTTGGCAGATGTCACCATCGAATATGCCAACATCAGCGCAGTTCCATCATTCACATTCCGTAATTCCACGAAGATCACGTCGGTAACGCTATCCAACAACAACATCCAATCCCTAGAGCCCTATGCTTTCGCTTATTTGCCATCCTTAAGCGAATTATTCCTTACTGAAAACAGCATCAAAATTGTGAAGAAAAACACTTTCGTCCAACTGTCCAACCTGGAAATTCTTATGTTGGATAGAAATCGGATAGAAGTCATTGAAGACGGCACTTTTTTCGGATTAAACCGTTTACAAGAGCTGGTTTTAGCTGGCAATTCGTTGCAAGATTTGAAACCAGGTTTATTCAAAGGTTTGTCCAGCTTGAAAACTTTGGATTTGGGAAAAAATAAAATTCGTCATCTTCGATCCAGCTCTTTCGCTGGACTACAGAAAGTTCGAGTCATGGACTTGCGAGAAAATGAAATTTCGGCTATCGACTCACAAACGTTTGAGGGACTTCCCAACCTGATGACTTTGTATCTGACCAAGAACAAATTAGTAAACCTGCACCGCGACATCTTTGAACCATTACCTAGCTTGGAATATTTAGATTTGCGACAAAACAAATTGAGAACGCTGACAGAAACGACGGTGAAGACGATGAACTTGCATAATACGTCCAACGTATATTTGTTAGGTAAGTATAGCATTTTTGTTACTAATTACATATACAGTACGAAGACCATTTTATTCTTGAGAAGTTACAGGATAAAAAGTATTTTTATTTGTTGAAAAATCCTTGAAAAAAAACCACGTTACTTATTTAATTAGAATGCCATGGGTGACATATCTTATACTGTACATTGCTAGTCTGTAAGGATTAAATATAGAAATAAATTTTACGAAAATTGGGTATTACATCCTCCGCATTTCTATGACCATGACCGTCAATTTTATACGTTATAACAAAACTTAAGCAGTACAACTTAGACATCCTAATAAGCGATGAAAAAGTGACAATGCATCCTCTCACCACATTCATTACATGTACATAGATATTCTTTATGGGCCTTCTCGAAATACAAGACAGTAATGTTAAAACCCACATCGTGGGTTAACCTATTTCGTGGCCTTAACCTACATGTATTTCAACTTTATACGATCCCTATAGAGTATAGACCGTATTGCAAAATTCATGCTGGCGAAAAAATATATATAATGTATACATGTAAAATCATAAATCATTTAATTCAAATTCTCGAAATCGTCTGCCTGCTCCTCGCAGTTGTCAGGGTCATTTTGATATTGCTAGCTAGGAGTCTTTATGTTTTCTTGTAATTGTTGAGGTGGGAGGGGTAATAAATTACCATTTCAGAGAGCGGTCGTTTATAACAGTACATGTACTATATAGGAGATGCATAATTCTGTCAGAAATTGGATATTGTTGGCATGAAAGAGAGGATTATTATAATTTTGCTTAGATCTGAAGCATACTTCAACTTGCCACAATTTTAGCACTGATTTATAACTGCAAATCAATAAACAAAGACATCGATGTTAAATGATACTGTACCTCCGAATCGTGTTTTTTATAATTATGTAACATGTTTATGGCGTGCTAATGCAACTCATGGCATTTTTGAAAACGCTTACTTTGTGTAGCAGACGCCTAAATTTGCAAACGTAAATTTATAAGGCTTTAATCACGCAAAAATTTAAAGTTGTGTCAAACTTGTGAAAAATAGGCTCCATCTGTTGTTATAAGACAAAGCTTCAAGCAGTAAACTTTAGAAATCAAACATACATGTACAGTATACTGTATATTGCCAGTGGGATCTGCATTCGGGATTATCAAGCTGGTGCTTAATGTTTCATAATTAAACAACATGTTGGTAAGCTCACCCTATTTAAAGGTTGTTCTGTCTTTTCTAATTTTTGGATATGTATAAGTACAGAAATTTTCGCTATAGAAAATTTAAAACCTCAAGAAATGACTATGACGACACAAATGAAAGGAAAAATGCATAACTGAATGTCAAAAGAGTGCAAAAATCGATTAATATTTAGTGCAAATTTTAACATTTCATGTAGATGTACACGGTGAGCATATACAGTATGGTGGGCCATGTACATGTACTGTATATAATAATACTGTATACTGATCGTACTGATCGGTTGCGAATGCGTTATTTGAATGAACAGTTCATTGCAGTCAGTAAATTCTTGCAATTCAACGTTACCCTCTTTGAGGCAAGCGCAATTAGCCTTTGTGATTCATGATTACAGTTATATGATCCGGTAATTGCACACTGGATGCCATCGTCATTGCCAAGAATTTCCGTAACTGTAACCGCAAAAAAACAAAGCCTGTACCAAGCTTTACAAAGATGTCTGACAATCAATTTCAAAGGAAAAAATGTCAGCGGCTCGTAATACCAATTCGAGCAATATGGCACGGCGATAAATTTGCGCTATTCTTTTCTGACATATACATGTACAGTATGAGGAACACATTTCCAAGCCGAAAACGTATATAAAAAGATGAATGGTTACTGGCAGTAAATGTCAACGCGATACTGCGGGAGTAGCGAACCGTATACGTTCGGCAAAGAGGAAACCGTATAATAAGGTCTACGAGTTATTTTTGAATTTCATTAAATAAAGCACGCGAGAAATATCTCTCGCTAGTTTAATAGATTTATAAACAACACTGACAGCTCAGATATAAGCGAATTAGCCTTTAAATGGATTTAATGCTAGCGCCAATTTTGGGCTAAAATTATACGCGGAAGTTGCGTGACTCGCCCAATCTTGGGCTTTTTTCCAAAAAAATACATTAAAGCACTTCAAATATCCCGCAATATTATACCACCGGGCATATATTTATTCATCGTGAAACATGTTTCATCAACTTTCTGATTTCCAAAATAATTAATGACACACTGTCATGTTTATTGCTTGCATTTTATAAAATGTTGCTTTCCCGAAATAAAATAGAAAATCTAAATCATTTAAAAACAAAGCGAAACAACGTTTCTTTTTTTGCTTAAACAAATAAAAATTGTACTGAACTGCTTGCATCATTTTGAAATGAATTAAAATGAATTGTTAATGAATTGCGGTAAATATCTGTTTAGCGAAGCAGGTAAGAAATCTTGAAGTGGTTTCCATAAAAAATCCTTTTTTGAAAAAAAAAAAGCATTCTTGGAAATTATTCAAAACTTGCAATAATTTATTAATTTCTTATGTAAATTCACTGACCACTTTATTGTAAAGAAATTAGTTCTACAAAGCTTGCATGGGAGATATAACATTACTATAGCTGTAATCGTTATCGAAACATTTTAGGGCTGTTCTCCCTATTAAGGTAAAACTCCCTAATCGAGTATTGATGGTGGAATGACGATTAATCCCATCGTCACTTAACAGAAAGAAAGTCTGGGATGCCTGCCTATATCTAAGCGTGCATTATTCTGAGTTATATTTAGCGCTAGCTCTGGGCTCACTGTATAATATACGTGTATATTCGGCGCTCGTTTACTGGTCGTTGTAAAAGTTATTTATTGTTATTTGTTCCAGCGTATTTTAAACATGATGTAATAGGTGGATATATAGCAACATGTAGTTAAAGAAGCACGTGCACCATTTTACGGTCTATTGTATAGAACGAGGGTAGGGGGGCTCAAAAGACGGACAGTAGAGTCCGATGGATCATTTGGCCAACGCCTCACGCTGAGGGTCAAACAGGGTGGCTTCAAATTTAAAACAGATGTCCGACTTTCGACATTAAACATTTTTAATCGTTTTTCACCCCTGGGTCCTCCGCCCTGTCAATGATGTCACCCATGTTATAAGTCTCACCCCCTCCTCACTGCGATCTTCCACAAACAAAACACGACGTTGCAAGCGTTGTATACACAATATTTATTTTTTAAGTTCTTTTTTAGGGGGAAAAAAGCAAAAAAAGGTGTAGTAAACATATTTTTTTTCTACAAATTAAAGGGATCGTATTTCATTTCTTGTTTCAAATAAAAGACAAGCCGTGTAATACCTTAACATGTCGCCGATTATAAAGCAGGCATATATGCTCATTGTACATGTATATTTTTTAATTTCACATATTGTATTTGGTGAATTATTGGATTTGTTCGAAGATTAAGATGGTCATAAACCGTATACAATACATGCACCTTAAAAAGGTTAAAATTCCGAAAATCGAATTTAGTTAAGCAGTAGGTAAAAATTCTTCACAGTAGGATACTGTGTATTTCAATGCAGCGAAGTTTGACCCGTTGAAGTCTTTAAAGTACGTGAGGGGAGTGCACTTCAACGACCACTACATTTGCTCACGATTGAATTTTACTGTATACGCAACGGATATGAGAGTAATTATATTTCAGAGCTTCGGTCGAAACCCTTTTTAGGTTTTTGGCAACGTGCAACATGTTTCGCTGGAAGTTTAAGGCAAGGCAAGGACCTTGTCCTAAATGCCTACTATAAATCTGACACTTGTCAGTTATATGTAACGCTTGGAATTTTCACACCTCATCGTATACAAACTTGAATACAGTCGAACACGGATAAGTAGAAATTCGATAAGTGAAAAAAACAAACAGATAAATGCAAAATATTTCTAACTCCCGACCTTTTTGAATACGTTTTCTATATTATAAAAAACCCGATAAGTGAAAACCTCCAAAATGAAAAACCGGCTATGTGGCAATTATTTTCAAGCCCCATGTTCAGCTTTTATGTATATTTAAGACCGGATAAGTGGAAATCACGCCTTTCAGTCTATAATGAATCTTTGGCATAAGTCAATACGGCGCATTTACTTACAGCAGGATAGAGAAAAATCCCTCTTTTCAGTATCTAAATTCATGTGCATGAATTACAATGTACATGTACATGTACCAGAAATATTGGCAGTATATGTACTTTGTTCTGTATTATATTGGTCAAAAACGTGAAGAAAATTTCCGACTACTTTTATTGATGTTCCTGCTGATTAACATGTAGGCTACATTTTACTGTTTCTCCTCTTCTATCGCTATACTGTAGATCTTACTGCTGAATGTACAGTACATGTATTCGTTTATAACGAATACATGTACATGTTTATGTTTTGTTTATCAATAAATGCTCTTCTATGAGATTAAGCTACATGCATTGTATTTGACTAATTTGAGCGCATCACGCAAAAACCCGATAAGTGGAAATAATTTCGATGCCGATTCGATTTTAACTTATCAGGGTTCGACTGTATACAGTATAGCTCTTGATTCTCTGTTCATTCGCACTATATATAGTGTTCACGAATAAAATGAATGTAAGAATATGTGGCACATGACTTCTTGATAATCATTCTAAGATATTTCAACGAACCTCATGCAGTATAGCGAGGTTTCTGGAGAATAGAGTATACATGTATACAGTGTTACTTATAGCTAAGTTTCCTCAAAACATTATTTCTAATTAAATAGAAATAGCTAAATGTACGCTATTTCTATTTAATTAGGTAAAAAGTTGACTTTAATTGAGATAAGTCAACATTCGAATTAGCATTAAGGGATATTCAAAAGTTACATAAATGTATACACGATGAGCTCCTACAACTTAAAAGCATGTTATGCAAAAAAAATCATGAATTGTTTGTAATCTAAGGAATCATGGAGATTTTTAAAAATGGGTGTATAAAAACGCGTAAACCAGATTAAAAGTCAGTGTTTTGGAACGAAACATTACACAGTTTACATCAGCTTCTAAGGTTCCGTTGATCTCTATTGAAACTGTCCATAAAAGAGAAACAAGAAATCTTAGAATTTTACAAATAAGTGATACACTATAACAGAATCTAGAAATAGCTTGTACATGTATTCAGTTATTTTGTAATAAACCTCATATCCTTTTGGGCATGCATAAAATACGCTAAACGATCGGTACAAATATAGGTCAGCTGAACGTCATCCGTGTCTTCAGGGATTTTCTGCTTGAATTACACTGTACGTTGATGCTTAAGAACATTTTAGTGGCGTATTTTGGTACACAGAAATAAAACGGTTTTTGTGTTCTGCATCCCAGGGCCACGGTAAATATCAGAGATCTTATGCCTGGACTATATTTTAAAACATAAATGTTCGTTGAGTCAACAACTGGTAGAACTTGGCCATTGTCTCTCACTTTAAACACTATTCCCATGAATGGTGACCCTATTTTAGTAAAAAAAAAAATAACGCGTGTGAATTTCCAATATTTGTTTATTTACGTTTTCTGTTTGTTTGTAAGTTTGTCGTTATTTGAAGGATTTCACCATTCGCCAAAGCAATGTTACGAAAATTATGAGTCACTTCATAAATTAGAGTATGAGATGTCCTATACATACTGCCACTACGAAAATCATATACCATTCCTTCGATTCGTATACAATAAAAGATATCAATCCTTTATCAGTCCAACATCAATTTTACCCTTCATTGACTTAAAATTCATTGCTACGAGAGTAGGCCTACTTTTCCTTTTTCACTTTTCCTTTTTTATTCAAAAATACTGCATTTTAAACTGCTGCTCTGGAGATTTTTTAGCTCCATAGTATAAATTGCGTTGCCAATACTGCATATACTTGTATTCTTAAATGCAACAGCTGGTTAGAAACTAAGCAATCTTTGCTATTTTTTCAAATTACATGTATTTATAGATTTAAATATATAAAGTAGGTAGGAAGTAGGCTTGTACGATGAAAATCGTTTAAAATTTCACGTTGTGATCACTCCTTTTCTGGTATGAAAATGTGCAACACGAATGTATATACCGTATACAACGCATGTTTTGAGGTATTGTCATCAACGGGAGTAAATATACAGTATAGGTTACGCTTCTCCCATATACAGTATACGATGCATCAAGACTGTAATTGCGAGTCATTTCCTGCCAAGAAATTGTAATAAGATAGTCACATTAATGCATCACGCGGAAATTTTCATATGACCTCACGGATTGTTTGGCTGAATCCTTGATTGTTAAAAGTGTTGATTTCCCATTGTTTCGAAACATACAAATTGAATACTGTAGTAAGAAAATGTGTCGCCAGGCATTAAGATTTTGACTAAGATTCGAGTTGCACTTTTCAAATTCGTAAGGAATCTGGAAATGACAGTTTTTTATATGCTTCTTTATTTTTACTTTTAATTTATTTTTTTTAATTTTAGCTCGATCAGTACTCTGCAGTCAGCAAATAAATGGCATATGGTAGGGGGGTCTCTTCCAATTTCAGGAGAATGCTCCTACGTCAGTTATACTTTATGCATCATTGCTAAATGGAATTTGTACAAATCTGAACGATTTTTAGGAAGATTATTCCATCGTCTAATCGCATGCAAAAAGGACCAACAGTAAGCACTTGTCTTAGCACGGAGCTCGGTCAAGGATTTAGAGTTGTTATGCCTACTTCAATAGAGTGATTATTAGGCACGAAAATATGTGAAACGAGGTGCGAATTGCGAGAAATTAAGGTTAAAGCGTTTAAATAATTCCATCGATAAAATTTCTCGTCTGCCCCGTAATGAATTCCAATTTAAAGAGTGAAGCATCTGTCACACTGGCTGAATATTGAAAATTGCCCTTAACAAATCTGGCTGATCTCCGTTGGAGCATTTCAAGATCCTGAATTTGATTCACCCTGTGAGGGTTCCAAATAGGAGCGCAGTATTCTAACATAAGGCGAACCAGAGCTGCGTATAGTTTCCTTTACATCAGGGTTTCTTAACCTGGGGTCCATGGACTCCTTAGGGGTCCATGGATTAGGTACTGGGGGTCCACGAAGACGTTAAAAATAATAATATAACAGGGTTCCCCCAGAC
>JAQGAO010005218.1:0-13903 GCA_034697705.1 Ommatoiulus sabulosus
ATTTCTCGGACTTTTTCAAAATAAGTCATTCTTCCCTGACTTTTCCAGGTCTGGGGGGGGGGGGGGGTACTCTGTTAATGAATTTCAGCACCAACTCAACATCTACACAATAAAAATGGAGCAAAAAAGAAAGGAGGGGCAATGTGATAAACTATCAAATCAAATGAGATGTAAACCCGGGGATCGCCCATTAATGTCCGTCTGAACCAGCATTAAAAAACGAGGGTCAATCATAACATAACCGTCAATGATAGCTAGATAAGATCGTGTACATGTACTTCAAATCAATTTCAGAATGCGTTTAAGGTAGGGCTGAAATTTAATAAGCAGAACTTTACAAAAATAAGTACTAATTAATTGCCGACATTCCCCACCGGCTCCTTTTTCAGCACATTAACACGCGATCGAGGCTCAAAAGAGCTTTTCTGGATGAAAAAGCGAAGGTAATTCGGAAGGTGCGGGTTTGATGCGAAATTTAAATTACACGGAAAATATGAAATTGCCACGCAAATCGCAATTGCGCTAATCTCTTTGTTAGAGATAAGCCTCGGATAAACCTTAGAAGTTGCAAGCTCACCTGAATTTTCGAGTGAACTTTCCCGTCCTACAAATCAACAGGTAAAACCTAGCCGTCGAAAAAAGCGGCGGGCATAATTCACGTGCACGCTGCAAGTGGACAGATCGAGCACGGCGTCACTTGCAAAATTCGGTGAAATTTCTAAAAAAACCATCATGGATTATCGAAAATTCGACGAATTTCATGCATTGAACTCTGGTCTAATTTCGAACGTTCTAATCTCGCGGAATGTCGCGAGAGCCCGCGTGATGTCGGCGTTCTAAAAACTTCGGCACGCGCCCGGGGGCAGAAAATCGGATAAAAAAAAAAAGTGGTGGATTTAAGTGAATTTCGGTGAAAAAGCTGGACAAAATTTTGGTTTTCTGTTCAGGTCAAGTGGAACGATTGGACTTGTCCGGTTTTCGCCGATCAGGATTGCTAATTTCCAACGGGATTTTCGTCTCGCATTTCGCTTTCGAAGGTTCGTTCGTGCGCATAATTTCTTGACAGGTGTGTGGGAAAAACGTGCCACTTTTATTGTTCATTAAGAATTCATTAAGAATAATAAAATTCAGGTTGCCAAAGGCCCCGCGAGTGCATGGAAAAAATGTGCAGTGATGAAAAACGAGTGCTTCCAGTTCCAGAGCAGACACGAGGGTCGGCTATAGCTGCACGACATTAATCTCAGAACATTTTCTGAAATTTTAAAGTAAAAATGAATAAAAAAAAAGTTCTGAATTTGGAGAATATACAGTGTAATTCGTTATGCTTACTGCAATTGTGAAACAAAAGCAAAGTTTACCCTATCATTCATGGGGAGACTGTCTAAAAGATTCAAATTTTTTTCTTGTTCAAAGTCCTAATGTCCCGAAAGTTTATTTGGAGTCGAGAAAAATGGGAAAATAAAATTGTTCTGGTAGTTTTGCTTTCTGTAACAGAGTTTTACGCATATTTCTTTCGTTGCACCAAAATACAGCAATCGTGAAATGGGTGTAACATACTAGTTTTCTTGCATTTATCAATAAAAATGGAGAATTTCATTTCTAGGGCTTTCTCAACAACACATATGGAAATAATAGACCATCAGAGTACTCGAATGAGTCACAAGACGAACATTTTCACAATGTCTAATCAGAATGTACATGTATACATTAGCACTTAGCAGTATTGCAAGAAAGACCATACTCGAAACGTTTACGATTAGTTCCGTATTTACAGTACCTATTTTAAAAAAGGATGAACTGGAAAATGATTCATATTCAAATTTTCAAATTGCAGCTGCTGAATGCGTGAAGAATTTCTTTTCTGGGGGTCTAACTAACCAACAATTATTCGCCAGAAGCACATTTCTAAGTGCTTTTACAGTGTACTATATAGATTTTCAATCATCCCTTTTCCACTGTTTTCTCTCACCCTATTGTGATGTTTGAAAACAGAAGTTTAACAATGCGCGTGTTAATGGGTTTTCTGCCTTTTTTTCTTTTTTTCAAAAATACGATTGCACAAAACCACAGTGCCAAACTGCATGAATTTACGTAAGATCCAATTATCAGGAGTCTACTTTATCTGCCTCGTGTCCTTCAAAGGGCAGAGAAGCTGACCTTCTTATGTCACTTTTTACTGTTACATTCTACAGAAACCCACATTTATGTCTTGATATTTTTCGAAAAATCCGCATGCGCAAAAATGAAAAACCACCATTTTTTTACGTGTTAGGATCCACGATTAATCCACAACCCGGATAAGCGAGTCTATTTACTTTATGGGCTTTGTAACCATCAAAATTCAGACAGAGAAGCTGACCTCCTTACGTCATTTTTTTTATCTATTTCAACTTCCAGAAGCTTGAAGAACGAGTTTCGAATCCCAGGATTCCCCCAAGGTCCAGTCCAGACAATCAGCAGCTATAGACACCCTGCTGCGCCTATCGCCCGTGGAAGCCATCAGCACCATGAATCGTTGCAGCGTCATGGACGCCATGGAGTCAGGCTACGACACCAACTGGGCCAGCCTGCGGGAGCGCGTGGCCCTGTCTCAGACGCGCAGCAAGGAGGAGTTCGCCAAGCTGAAGGCCATCGAGAACAAGCCGAAGAGCGGTGAACCAGAAGCGGAGGCCGTCAAGTCCACCGTGTGGTGCGCCATCAGCAAGCGGGACGTCACCAAGCGCGACATCGAGAACCGGTGCAAGAAGTACGCGGAAATCCCGAACGCTGATACCCACAAACCTGATTCGACCAGGCACTCGAGTTGCCTCATACCACGCCCATCGTTGCGCCAACAGGGGACCAGAAGCGCCGAAAACAACGTCAGTGCGAACGATTCTGGCAAGCAGAAACAAGTCGCCGACGACCGCGTCCGTCACACCAACAAGCCCAAGACCGAGGCAGACCCGAACGTGCAAACCGGAAGTGACGCCACCGACGCCAAGAACCGGATGAACATGGCGCCGCTGTGCAACCGCTGCGCGCAGACGGTGTACCCCAAGGAGCTGCTGGAGCCGCGCAAGGGCGCCACCTTCCACGAGCGCTGCTTCCGGTGCGAGGAGTGCGGCCTCAAGCTCAGTCTCAAGACCTTCGTGGCCAACCCGAAGGACGCCGGCGACCCCCGCATCTACTGCAAGAACCACGCGCCGCAGCTGGACGCCGCCAGGGTGGACAACACGTCCAGGCTGATCGCCGGATGTCAGCAGGTGCCCAAAGTGGCTGTCTTCAATGGGCAGATCCGAGGACCGGACGCTGGAAAGGTAAAGGACAGGGAGGGGGGTGAACTCTTCTTGACAGGCTTGCGGAAAACTAGCATGAAATTCGGTCACTAAGGCATTTTCTTAATCTCTTAAGCTTAATGCATTAAAAAAAAATATATTTTCAATTTTTTTTTGCTTATGTACAACGAAGGTATATAACTATGATATGTTGAAGTTAGCATCCATAAACGTTTCCAGCATTCATTTCAAATTTTAAAAATCACTGAAATTTAGAAAGTGTCATCTAGGTAAACAGCAGGTAAAAAATGAAGTTTTCATTTTAAAATTGTCGCCAGAGAAATTTTTAAATCTGAAATTCACAATCCCTACCTGTTTATAGATAAATTTGAAAATGAGTGCGGCATGCTGAAAGGCATATTGAATCAAGGGTGCGGCGTATTAGAAAGGAACAATTGGGGTGTAACACCATTCTTTAAAATGCCAAGAGCTGAATTTGTTGCTGTTGTAAGTCTACTGCAATTAACGCCAATTAACTTCAACGCTTTGCTTTTCACCCTTTCGAAAATGCACGCATTTAGCTGCGGAAAATTCATTTTTATCACAGCGTGAGTCAGGTAACACGGACCAAATCCTCTGTGGCCCCTTGATGCCGGCCAACATGCAATGTTTGTTTGCTTTTCTGTAAAGGGCCCATTGTAGGCGTGCTTAAACTAGGGGTGTGCTTATTTCAGTTTTACAACACTTATGTGACTATAGTTAAATGCGGAAAACACCAGAATGATATCCGAAGGCATGACCTGAGTATTTTTATACTGTATCTAGCTGTTTCGTTACGTTTTTGCCTATCTAAGCATAGAAATTCATTCAAATCGGCTGGATTTGGAAAGGATAAATAGTGTAACTATGTCAAATAAGTAGTATTTGACATTCCACCGTCAACGTTATCATGTGAAAATTGTTAGTTTTCTTGACTAAAAAATAGCACTCCACTAATTTAAGCACGCCTCAAATGGCACTTTACAGAAAAGCAACGAAACACTGCATGGTGGCCGTAATCAAGGGGTCATCATTGGTCCGTGTTACCTGACTCACACTGTACAGTATATGCATGAGTTGGAAAAAAAATTCTATAAAATTTGCAAAGCATGAGGTCAATAACTTCTGCAATGTTAAAAAACCGAAGAATTTAGGGGAAACTTAGTGGTCAAAATGAAACAATGCAATTTTCCAGTATTGAATATTTAATCAAATACTTAATTCAAATATTCAATTTACTTCAATTTGGAATTTGGAACAAATATAATTTCGGGGTGCTTTGTGGGAAAATGTGCGTTTGTGATTAATCAGGGGAATTTAATTTAATTTTTAAAACGTATAAGCTTCAGCACAATCATCTGACATTTTGCACGTTTCTTAAAATTTGCAAAGATATAGCCCTGCTGATCCCTATGATTATCCTCTAAAAACTCAGTGTCCTGTAGTACTCCAAAACTAGCTTTGGAACGGTATCCAGAGACATATGTAGGTTCATGAAATACAGCGTTGTCCACGAAACGGGTCAACCCGGAGCCGGAAAATGGCCCCAAAAGAGTACAATAGCCACCTTTTCGTGTTTTCGTGCGCTCCAGAACTCACGACTTCAAAATTTATGGTCATTGAAGAGAAGCGAGGGGTTGGGCACAACTACTGACGGTCAAAGCCCCTGCCTACATGACACACATTTCAATGCCAGAGCCTCATATTATGCTAAATTACAAATTCGGAATAAGAAAAAAACGAACAACAGACCGCATTGTCATCACCGCAAAATATGCAAATTGCGGAGACCGAAAGTGTCACGGTGGACAGAAACGGAAATTTCACGGTCAGATATGTCATCGGATGCAAAGAGGATTCGAAACACGCCCAGCAAAAATCACTTGTCCAGGACACGTTAAAAGGGTAACATTAATGAGCGTTTCAAAGATGTATAACCTTAATGATTTCTCTCAAGAACACGTGCTCTAATTAAATTAGCATATTTATGTTTACATGCATCCATAATTCGTTTCGCTAACAGACTAACAGTTGTAGTTTTTTTTTTTTTTTTTTTTTTTTTAAATCAACGTTTTTAGTTTCATAAAACGCAAAACAAGTAATGTAAGAAGTAGTTCAAAATAGAACGTGAAATGAAACAGCCCGAATTATTTTCTTGCTTATTAGTTTTTTTTTTTTTTTCAACCATAAACCGGTATATGTTTTGACTGTCAGGTAACAGCAGCATTATGCGTAACGAATTATTATCCTTGGGGAGAAATAATTTTTGCCATTATATTCATCGGTTGAAATGAGAGCAACTTTTTTTTTTAAATTTGTATTTTTGCATTGTATTTGCAAAGTGAAATGGCGTCCTTAGCAATGTACATGTTTACGAAAAACTAACGTGCGGAGATTATTAGTTAAAGGAATTTACTCCACAAGCAAGATGGTTCCGTGCCAAGATAACAAATGTGCGGAAATGTGAAACCAAAATTGCTTTTCCATTGGATCCATTATCATTTTGTGCTAACGTGATATCCGGAAAAGCCTACGACTTACTTTTCCCAAAAATGTCCTATCACGAACGGGGTTCCTCCAGATATGAAATTTTAAACTACCCTGACTTTTCCAGTTTTTAAAACAGAATTCCCTGATCATTGGAAATGCAAAAATTTGTCTGTTCATTATCATAAATTACAGTATAACTTGTCTAAACAAATATCCACCATAAACAACTACTGAGGCATGGTCCCAAATCGGGCTCCACACAATAATTAATCCCAGTAAATTAATAATACCCTAAACAAATACCAAGGGCACGTCCTGACGATATTTGTTCAGACACATTATTTTAAACAAGAGATACATGTATTACGAAAATGTCCATAACGAAATTGCAAAATTTATACTACATTGTTTTTTAAATTGACAATTTCATTATTGATTTCTTACGCAAAGTTCTTGCTTCAATTGCAAGCTTGGTTTCCTATAAGCATGCAGCTTCTAATGACACGAGTTTCCCAAATTTTTCAAAACAAACCCTTTTTTCCGTGACCATGCCAGGTTCCCCAGGTCTGGGGGGAAACCCTGTTTTATGTCTAAATATTTCAACCATCTGCTTTTTCGCAAAATCTGGTGGATATTTATCAGGAAAGATGCACCCCCATTAGCAGTGTTACGAATAGGATTTGAGAATGGAACGAATCCATGTTGCGCTAGAACTCAAACGAGATCCTCTCTAAATTAGAATGCGAAAACGCACTTCAAGAGGTTGGCCTCAGAAGTGCACGTCTAAAAAACGGACAATGCAACGGGAAATTATCCTTAAGGCACGATTTTTATCACAAAATCGCCAGCAAATCACGGGTATCAATTACGCGTAACTACTCCTTTGTTACGTCAATTGCAGTTTAAGGAAACTCATCACGCAAATCTACTCCAAAATATGTAAAGAAAAATTATGGAGATTTCGTTACACGCTATGCAATCGTGCAGACGCTACCCCATATTGGAAGCAATTTTCAGAAAAGTTGAACCACCCTCAAATATTAACATTATCTGGAGAATAATTGGCGCTGCTTTACTCTTCTGGCAAGCAAGTTTGTTCATAAAAAAGGGTAAAAGTAGAGGGGATGAAACTCGAGACGACCAATTTTGCATCACTACAATTCTGCACAACATCCCCGGCTAAGATTCGGGTTTTGCCAGACGAAAAACAACACGAAAACAAAACATAAGCTTGTAGCTCGCAACAACATGCCGTCTCAAGCAGTTTCTGAAATGCCTCAATTGCCCAGATAAAAGCTCGAAAATTGTTTGCCAGTTGAAAGTTAAAAAGAAATATGCCTCACTTGTCGTTATCTTGTATCACGAGTAGTTTCTTAGATATTTCCAAAATAGCAATATGACATTTTCAGGTAACAAATAAAGCATATCAGATTCATAGAAATAAAAAGTGATAGTATTTACTTTCATTAAAAAGCAATGGAAAAAAATGTTTTAAAATTGGCAAAGAAATGCGGAACAAATAACTCTACCTTGGGGGATAAACTTATACAGTGTACATGTAATTTGAATTAATCTTAAAGAGTTTTTCCATTGATAAATTATTCATAGCAGGAACAATTTTTTAAATTTTGACAATGCAGCCACGAGATTGATCTTTCTCTTTTTTACAATTTGACCAGTAGACCGACCGGCCAATGGCCGAAACCTCGCACTTCTTATCGTTGCTGGCAGCCCAGCGTGGAGATGCCACAATTTGGGTAAAAAGTGTCTAGAAGAGCATTGGGGCGAAAATTCATAACGCGTGCAAATGCAAATAAACGCCCCCACGCTACATTAAGATGGGAATCGGGGCTTGAGGCAGCCTCGAAAATTAATCAAGATTACCTTTCTGAAGAAGAGAAAAAGGCATTCCTGGGCTTATCTGGGCATGCAAAGGCTAATAACTCTCGTTGGGAGCAAAATGCGAGCCAATTTCGGCTGCTTGACCTTCACTGAAAAGGCAGTTCGTGAGCAGAGGGGGTTTTAGGTGAGCGAGCAGAAAACGCTGCATCGACCTTAATCAAACCTGGCATTACGATTATTGAAATGCATTCAACGATCGAGTTTTTCTGGGTGCCGAGGCGTGCACAACTATACCCCCAGTCCCCCAAAAGACTGTCCGAAAGTGCCGGAAAAACTTAGAATCTTATGCATGATTGGAGTCGAACGAGCTAGGTTTTATGCATAGGCCTACATGTATATTTTGAAAACTTATTTTCCTCCAGGAGAATGATTAAAGGTGCTTGTAGACTAATTGGAAGATTTTAGAGTAAAAAGTATAGAAATTCCAGATAAAACCACAGCGGAAATATAGGGCGCACATACAATTTTTACTATAAAGATGGTCTACTCGTTAAGTTCCTCGTTACGTACTTTCAATATATGCAGGAAAAAAAACTTTTGCTAAAAATATTTAATTTGACTTGATAAATTCGCAGGTAGACCCTCGGATAAGAAACAGAGCAACTATAGATTCTTATGGCAGGTACTCACCGAGGAAACTTGAACTTGGTTTTCCAAACTGGAATGCAAGTTCCCGAACCATGTGTTAACCCGCTTTCCGAATTTGAGTTGCCAGTTTTGGAAACAAAATTTCGTTAAAAATCTCTTGGTGTATTCCTTGCCGTACACAGTGTAATGTGTGCAACCTTAGGCAATAAGACAAACACTGGATACCAGCAATATGCTGCTATATTCTATCTGACAAAGTCTTTCATAATGATGATTCGGGAAATATGATTAATTTGTACTCTGTATTAAAGGAGTTAAAACAACATTCGCACTTTGGCATCTTATCACAGTACGTTGATGTACAGCATGTAAAGCCCAACGTCTCCAAACTACTGATAAAATATCTAAAAACTCAGTTTCTCCAATCATTGAAAGTTTGCGAAATACGCTTGTATTATGAGGCAAAGGCGCTTTACCCGTTTAGAATGTACAGTTCGAAAACAAAACTTGATGACAGATCAGTAATGCATCGAGTGGGTTGTCAGAAAATGAAAAACTTTCTCTAAAATTGCATCTAAACTTGATGTAAAACGCAGCAGTAGAGTATATAAATGCAACAGGACACTCTGGCATTAAAATAATGATCAACCCTAATTTTCTCATAACCAGAACGACAATATAGCCAATGTTTCTTTGAGAAATAGGCACACCATACCTATAGTAAAATTTATATTTTCATTTGCTTTTGTTTTTTCAGGCTGTTAAATATGACACCAGTGCACTGGGGATACAAACCGCCCTGAACGTGCCACGTCTCTGCCACAGAGCTTTGCACCATCCTCCGCCACCAGATGTCGTTAAGTCTGATGTGATAGGTCTCAGATATTTCTGATCAACCACGCTACACGCCATCAAAGCTCACGCGTAACCAAGGTGTAACCTGAACTTGCAAACCATGGAAATTTGACGCTTAAGAATTACTCGTAATGCGATCACTGAGCATTTCATAAATGCGTGAACGATGACACTTCCTTCACATCGAGATTCTTTTCTAAAGCCGCGTTTCGTAAGTTCTTGAAAACAGTAGATAGGAAATAAACGGCCAGAAAACAATGAACAATAACCAATATCCAAACTTGAAAACGTAACCTGAACATTTTATGCAATATATAAAGAGCAAAATACATCTGATTTCTGAAACAACTTCTGAAACACCACCAGGATCTCGTCCTGACATATTTACGACCTAAACCTTGTTTCGACAAGTCGGATGAAGTGTAGGAATGCGCATTTTTATAATGCAGGATGCCGAAATTCGGGATGACAGAGACAGGAACTGGGAAAACTAAAACTTTCCTGCATTCCTACCTGTTTACTGACGTTTTCGATTGAACACTTTCTTCTTCTTCGCCTTAAATTTGGATTTCATTCCATCGAATTGCTTTTTCGAAGCTGAAGCCATCTTCGTTTTTCCAACTTTCTCCTGTTGTGCCTTTTTAAGTTTTACTCGGAATTCCTGAAAAACAAATCGTTACTTTTACAACCGAAATCATTTTTTGTTAATTAAAAATATAAAAACAATTGTGACATGTTCAAACAATTTCGAAAAATTCAGCAGTGTCCATTGACCACGTGATAAGAATCCCTGGCTCATCTGCAATTTTACATTAGTACCTTAATTTCAACAAACCATTGGATCAACGCTTGAAAATTCAAATTTATCATGACGATGTGAGTTTGTGAGTTGAGGTGAAATTTAAAGAGCCAAAAGGGTAGCAACATGTAAGACATGTTGACTCCATTGGCTGATTAGCATTTCTGGCAACCAAGCTGGTGTTTAAAAATCATAAGCCGGACAAACAGAATTGCTGACGAAAAATACAAAGTTCCGATCCTCACCTGCATTAAGTGCAACCTCGTCCGAGGCCAATTTTGCCGCACCTCATCCAGGTTGTCCGGTTGAGTAAAAAATGTCACCCCATCTACAGAAATATGACATCCAACATAAACATGTGTACATTAATCTTCATGTGTATGCATAACTGGCAAATGCTCACCTTCCAATCGGGTGTCGCCATCGAAGATGAAGAATGTCCGCCGTGTTGAAGACCGATGGGTATTACTGCAAAATAAAATCGATTAACAAACCAAGTAAATGTAAGGTTCCAGATTTCAGGACTAACCATGCCTTTTAAAATATCTAGTTACCCTTCTATTGTCCCATCTTGCCTTTGCGCTTCACTCATCTTTTCGCTTTTCTTTTTACCTCCGGAAATCGGCAACTTCTCGTCCTCTTCGTCCGAGCTGCTATCGTACTTGAAGGGATTGTTGTCCCAACCCGTTCGCGGCAAATTGATTGCCTTTTCGTTAGGAATGCCATGATCTATTAATTGAGAAGCATGTTAAGAATATTTAACAGAAGCACGCGTGCAACCAAAAATCCTGAAATTATGTAAATGGCTAGGAGTAATAAAGGACAATACATGACTATCATATTAATTTATGAAATGAATTCCGTTAAGCAAACTTCTACTTCACAGTTTGTCGTACCAAGAGTGTCTTTTCTAGGTGCAACGGCTCCGAAAGATTGCAGGAGGCTAAACGACTCGTTCTCGGACTTCTTTCCTGAGTTGAAGATGTCCTTAAGTGACGTGCTCACTTTGTAATAGCGTTCCTGAGACACTTCAGGAAGAGGATCATCCACCAGCAATCCATTAGTGGCCTTGCCCTTTGGCCCTTCAGTTTTTGCATCACTGTTAAAAATTGAAAATAATATGAAATAATATTTAAAGCAAAAATAACGAAAAACAAAGCAGAAACTTGATCGACAAACTGAAAAAGACTTACATCTGATCTTCCTCCTGGATTTCCAATTCAGCGGCATCCTTTTGAGTTGGATCATACCGCATTTGCTTCGTTTTCTTCCAGTCTTTTGTCAATTTGTCCTTGGGCTTCTTTGTCAGCTCATAACCAAGGACGCCTGCTAAGACCCCCAGCTGCCTCTGAGTTTCTTGCTTTGCGTCAAATTCTTCGCAAATAAGAATAAAAGATTGTAAGTTACCAGTACAAGACAATATTCAAATAAATGATCGTTGGAAAGGGATGGTTGAAGTGCAAATGACTTTTTTTTACCTCGGCCAATTATAATACGACATTTGTTTTGACCAAAACTATTACCGTATTTTACGGACTACAAGACGCACCTTAATTTTTAAGCAATTTTTTTTTAAAATTTCGATAAGATTAATTACAAGTATAAGACGCACCTGAATTTGGGAAGCAGTTTTTTGAATAAAAAAGTGCGTCTTATAGTCCGTAAAATATGGTATGTCTTCGCTTGGGATTTTCAATCATTTTTAGAGCATGTGCAAAACATATAGCAATAAAGAGTTTCACACTTATTTTCTATGTTTCAGTGAATAATTGTAATGAACTGCAAAATAATGAAGAATAATTTCAAATAGCCTGTGGTGGACATGTTTGCATAAATATATTTTCTTTAAGGTGGGTGTCCACCAAGAGCGTGGCGAGCGAAGCGAAAGTAGGTTCCAAACTGCACATTCTTTTTGATCGCGAAACAATGGCTTTGCACGTGAAGTAGTTAGAAAACCGAGAGCGTGAAGAGCACCACGCGCATGGTGCTCTTGGTGGATGTCCACCTTTAAGATTTCTCAACGTACATTTATAAAATGCTTTAAACAGTTTGCCAATCAGATATTTATAACTAGCTACCTTCATCATCATCATTCCTATCCGATTCAGCATCAACAAATCGCTCGTCAATCTTGAATCGTTCATCATTTCCGAACCGACTCTGAAGGGCTATAATCTATAACAAAAGCAGAATTGAACATTTGCATTTAAACTGAAGTTAGCAATTGACTAGAACATATGGGTCTTACTTTTTGGCCAGCTTCTCCTTCGAACTGAGGTTTCACCCGGAACATGTCCTGGCTATCCATCGGCAATTCCTCTTCGGAATCGCTGTCGAATAAAGTCATACTTCGCTGCTCCTTAGAGCCTTTCCTGCTCTTCTTCCGAGTTTGCTCTTCTGAATCACTGCCGAATAAAGTCATATTTCGCTGTTCCTTAGTGCCTTTAATGCAGTTCTTTTGGCTTTGCTCTTCCAATGTGAATTGATTATCAACAGTTTTCTTTTCGTCATATTCATCATCAAACACTATTTTGGAGTTGATTTTATGACCAGAATCCTGAAAAAGAATGGGAATTATTTAACAAATACCGCACAAATCACTCGGAATTTAAATGTCTATCTAATCTACAAAATACACATAAGTTCCACAAAGATCTCACCAGATTTTTCAGTGCGTGTTTAATCAGTTTTTGCTTGGCGTTTGATTCTGATAGTTTGCTGTTTATAGTTTCAAGCCTCTTTTTGTCAGACAATTTCTTTTTCTCCGATATTGCCATGAATGAGGCTGGTATTCTTGCTTGGCTTTTGACGACCACAGAGTCACTTTTTGCGTGCATATTTTTCTCCAACATCGACCTGGATGATGCTGGCTTCTTCACATCATTTCTATTGACATCAAGGTCTTTATCGGAGAACTTTTTTTCCGACATCGCAGTGAACGTCACTGGCTTTCTCAAATCATTTCCGACCTCAAATTCCTTGTTGTGTCGCTTCTTTTTCTCCGAAGTCATACTTAATGTTGTTGAAACTTTTGCATCACTTCCAACAACCTCAAAGTCATTCCAAGTGCCACTAAACTTTTCCAGTCTGGACAGCAAGCCATTGCTGGGAGATTTTTGGCTTTCATACTGTTGGGAATTTCGAAAATCAGACCTTGGTATGTTTTGGTAACCATTTTGTTCAAAGTTCCTCTCAGCAGCTTCTTCAATACTATCTTCCTGCCTAGTCCACTTCATTGATTCTTCTTCAACTGACTGGCCATTGATATATTTTGATTTTTTAGCCTTTTTCGCATCAGTCGACCCTAATTCTCCACCTTCATTTTGCAGCAATCCGGCAGTGCCGCAGAACATTGGCACTTTACTTTTCGATTTTCCAATTGGTGAAGGTGTTTCTGCTGATCGTTTTTTGCCTTTGCTTCTCTTCTCATCATCGTGGTGTTCACTAATGGGGCTGGGGACCAAATTCTTTGCAGGCTTTGGTTCGTATCCAATATTTGGCGTCGAGGCAGAACTTTGCGATTGGTTAGAGGCTTCTCTTTCCTTTTGCAGCCTGAAAGCATTAGGATAAATTGCAATATATTGCATTCTGTGATGGTAGTCGCACAAAACCGTATCGCATGGCTAACTGATCATGCGTTGCCGCTTGGCTTCAAATCCCGTACCTGCTAAGGAAACTTTCCTTTGCCACTTCCAGCTTCAATTCACATCCTTTCCATCGTGTATTGCTGTACACGTTGAAACCTGAAAATTTTAGTGTGACATAAGTACAAAACTTTTGCTTATCCTAATTAATCAACCCAAAACATGTAAATGCCTTCCTCAGTAACAGTTAGTTTGAACCTACACGTGTGCACAACTGAACCTAATTAATTGTTGTGTGCAATGTGATGCAAGGCTAATAGCGCATTCGATCGCTCCAAAAAGTGTGCTCTCAGTGTTGGTTTTGACACTGAAACCATTCGACCGCTTCT
>JAQGAO010005219.1:0-13900 GCA_034697705.1 Ommatoiulus sabulosus
ACCTCACATTGCAGTTGCCGCAGTAATTTTGAAATGACACAGGGTGGTGATGGACTTATGAATCACCCTGTATATTGCACTCTACTGGTTGATTTTAAAAAAATGCTCTATTGTTTATAACACTTCAATAATCTTACTTCAACGGGAAATTTTACTATAACAATTTCCAGATTTGGTACATGCTCACAAATATGGGATTTTATGATATTATTTATTTTGTTCAAGATATTATTTTAAGAGCGTACACAATTCGCCAGTTGAATAGAATCTCAAGATTTTCATTCTAACTGCAGAAATTAAAAATTTCATTTTCTGTGGGTGGCGTCCGTTTTTCTGATGGGCAAAATGTTTTGTTCACTACCTTATTTTCAAATATAACATTCTGTATTTATATTCACATTCAATTATTTTTATAGGAGCATGAAATACGTGAAGGTAATAATTTCGACCATTTTGTTGTGAATTTTTATTGTTGATTCAGTTTAAAAGATATAACTACAATCTTTGTCACACCGTTTGTGATTTCAGTGAGTGGTCCTGCTCAAGTTCGTGAACTACCATGCCGTGATCCGAAAAAAATTTATGTGAAAATCACTGCTTTGGGGTTAACTTGGAATCTCCGATTGACACCCGTTGGCGACAGTGTTTTCTCGCCGGATGCGAAATTTTATATTGGTGACCTGGACGAGAACGGAAAACCAGTTACTATAGAAGTTCCAGCGGTAAGTAGTGCTCGGACTTCGTAATAATATTAAATCTAATACAATTTAGGTAGCCCTTGATATACATGTATATTTAATACAGCTGTCCACAACTATAGAGTTATGTAAGATTATACAGTGTGAGTCAGGTAACACGGACCAATAGCTCTATTGCTCCTTGGTGTCGGCCACCATGCAATGTTTGGTTGCTTTATTGTAAAGTGCTATTTGAAGTGTGCTTATTATTGGTCAGGAAAACGAATGATGTTCACGCAACGTTGCCCATAAAATGTTAACGAGAGAATAGCACCTTTAGGAATGTCAAATGCTACATGATGTCTGGCATAGTTACACCAAATTTATCCTTTCCAAACCCAGCCGATTTGAATGAATTTGCACGCATAGTTTGGTAATAAATTGACTAAACAGCACAGTATAATGGCGAATTCCAATTGTCCAAAAAATCTGCCCCGGTGTAGGTTACAAGGTGAGGCATAAGTCTGTAAAGTCTTGTTGCGCCTGCTGCCTGCAATAGTGCTGATTTATGGCGTATTCCACTGGCTGCTTTACTCCAAATGGAGTGGAGTGCCCAACACAACACCAGAAGATCTTCTGATGCATCAGATTGTGCCGTCTGCTTATACCACCATTTTGAAAAATGTATTGTCTCTGCAGATGTCAAATGTGAAGCCACTACTGTGCACCGCCATATTAGCTACTTTACCTACTACACCTTTGGTGGCGGAGTAGCTAATCTGAGAGCAAGTGGAGCAGCCAGTCTGCCAGTGAAACACGAAAATCACTCTGAGAGCACTACGGGAGCATTCTGGAGCAGCAAGTGGAATATGCCATTAACAGACTTATGCCTCACCTTGTAATCTACACCGGGGCAGATATTTTGGACAATTGGAATTTGCCATAAGTAATACCAGTATGGTCACTCCGTACATTCCTTATGTCCACCTTTGCAGGGCCAACTATGCGATTCGCAGCGGCTAAGTGGAGAATGCGCATTAAGCCACGCCCATAGAGTAGCTTAAAGGTTAGCGTTCTCGCCTCGCATTCGGTAGACCCGGGTTCGATTCCCGTGTCGGCTATCCTCGATAGTGTCTTTTCATGAATTTCCCACCATCCCTCTAGGGCGAATGCCTGGATAGTTCCATATTAAATTGGCCATGACCATCTTCCTATCCCATCGTTATCGCCCAATTAGTGTAATCTGTGACCTAAGCGGAGTTGGGGAGGAGGATATCCAGCAGTTGTATAGTTGATGTATAGTTTGCAGGCCTTAGAGAAGGCTTGGAGGGAGGAGGTAGGGATGGGGAGTGTGTCGACCCCGTTCAGTTTGTGGCTCTCAAACTGGGGCGTCCATCTCAAAGGACTAGCTACAGTAGCCTAATCCAATCTAATCCATATATCGGTAGTAGCCTATCGCATCGCTAATGTTGTTTTATGCTAATGAATGAACAAGTGCACAACATGCCTGGCTGTCAGAAACAAAAAGGGGTCATTCAAAAAGGACGTCCTCCTCATGTAGGGGCGAAGGATGTCTTTTTGAATGGCCCAAGAACTTTCTGTGAGAAAATATGTGCAGCAGACGACGAAAGATCGGCAGCGTCAGATTTCTCAAAATGCATTTATCGCTATCACTCCTTTCAAACGGATTACTATATACTCAGCCAATTAGGCAGTTTTGTGTAACCCAGGAGTATCTTTTCCTATATCGAGCAAGTGACACGTCGCCTAAGATACGATCATAACGCGTCCTATCGTTGGGCATTATTATGCTTAGCTGCCACGTATCAAGTCAGCAGCTGCAGTCGTTTTGATTTTACATGGAAACATAAACGGTTATGAGGGGGTTATTCCTTATTGAGCGGGGGAAATGCCCCGCACATTTGTGCCTAGGTCAGGAATCAACGAGACGACACATTGGCACAGTATGATCCTTAATAAAAGGCCTTTATTCAAGTCAGTATTCATTATGAGAAGGGTAACCTTCTGGGAGTCTTGGCTGTGGCAGGACTGCCTTCTGCTGGTCTTGGTCACTCCCCAGGTAGCAGTTTTGGTGCAGATGACGTCCTGAGTTTGTGCCGAAAACGTCGAATATTTCGTATATATTTCGTCCTTCGCACCAGTTTCAGCACCTACATTTGGGTGGATAATGTCACGGCATAGTACGTCACGGCAAAGACGTCATTTTTAAGCGAAAAAAAAGTGGTCATTTCTTGGGCGAAAAATGACCAAAAAATGACGTCATTTTTATCCAGGTTTTTAGTGGTTATTTCTATAGCCAAAACTGACCAAAAAATAACGTCATTTTTTAATCAGGGTTCCCCCAGACCTGGAAAACTGGAAAAGTCAGGGAACTTGAAAATGCCCTGGAAAGGTCAGGGAAGAATGGTTTATTTCGAAAAAGTCAGGAAAATTCAAGGCAGTCATGGCGATATAAAATTAATACTTCTACAAGATTAGCTCAAGGCCCATGTTCTGAGAAATGGCACAAAGCACACCTCTAATTTAAACACGCCTAAAATGGCACTTTTTAGAAAAGCAACCAAACACTGCATGGTGGCCGACATTTAGGGGCCATAGAGCTATTGGTCCGTGTTACCTAAATCACACTGTATTTCAATACAAAATGCATATATATTTGCATATTAACCAGGCATATCCAACTGAGAAGTAAGTTGATCATCTTGACATTCGTATATTTCAAAATGGATTTTAGTTAATGAGTATTTAGGCATGTGATATATGGATCGCCATCTGAGTGTCAGTACACTGTAACACATAAAATCAACAATTCGCAAGTTAATATAAGTTGATTATCATCTATTCCTGTAACTTACATCCAAATTCGTCACACTGTCGGATTTTATTTAAAAAAAATAGCAACATAAACTTGAAAATACATGTGCTTCCTAACAAAGCGACGTTCCATACCACGTGCATTATGTTTAAATTATTTTAACGTTTACGTATTTATAAAACAACAACTTAGAAGTGCATTAGTTTACGAATTATTCCACATTATTCCGACTTTAGATCTTTAAGAGTTTCAGATCACCGGTTTATTTTTCAGCCTACTGACGACCCAAGTGATCAACTGTACTCAGACGAAAATGGATTTGCTTCACTTTCTGTACAGAGACGCAATGGGAAACTAGTTTTGGTAAGCAACATGTTTTGTTTTCAATATGACATGTTTATTTGCACAATGATTTATGGAATTGAAATTGAACGTTTCATTAGGAGGGAGTTCTAGACAAACAAGCCCGAATTGAAAACAACGCAAAACAAACAGCTGGTGGACCAGTCAACCACGTGGTCCGTATGAGAACATCGTCGGTTCCCGGAAAAATACCATAAAAGAGCTATGTCGTTTCAAAACTTTATGAAAATTATCGAATTTCCTTAGGAATTTCATGTACGAATTTTCCAAGGATAATTAAAGTTTTGTAAACATTATACCTATATACATGAAGTTTACAGATTTTCCCAAATCTGATGTAATAGTATTCAAAATAATATAAAATTTGCAACCATTTAAAAACTTGTTTACAATTTATTATAATTTCATTAACAATTTACAGGGACAAAAAATGTAAACAGCATTTTAAAATTCTACACATTTCATTATTCCATGGCACATTCAATGCAATTTATCAAAGATTAATTAAAACTAATATGAAGTTTTCAACTTACATCTAAATGTGGACAAATATATACTGTATATAGAAATTAGCTTGACTTTCATCAACATTTCTGGAAATTCATTTTATTCATAAATAGTACTTTGCGATAGTAAAATCATTAAAATTTCAAGATTTAAATTCTTTATATTGTATAGTTTACAAGTAATAAAAAATTATTTTCCGATTTATTCGTATTACATCTAACTTCATGAATAATAATAACTTATTAGTTACAAATGAGAGTGATATCCCATTCCAATTAACATACTTCGAAATATATTTAAAGTATTTTTTTGTAAAAATAAGATTCCGAGTTAGACAGCAAAGAATTTATTCATGTTGAAATAATAGCGCTTCAAGCATTGCAATGCATTTACTTTCAGATGTTCTTGTACTCATCGATTAAAAATCTTTATCATAGAATCAAAAAAAAATTAAAATCAAAAACTATATTGTACGTTGGGATTTATGCCAATTTGTTGAGTACATGCAATTCCTTTAAGAATGTATTTATTTAAATGGAAACGCCTGCATTTTGTACTTAAAATGGTATTTAATAGCATGTAAACAAATTTTATTTTAAATAAAACAACTCCTCATAGTTTTAATTTCATATTAGATTTTTATGAAATATTTAAAGCACTTCAAAAATTTACCTCAACGTTTTTTGATTCCTTAATTCGATAGTACGTAACATTAAAATCATCCATTGTTGATGCCAGTCGGGCGTCAAAATTACAAGAGTCGTCAATGCTCTTTTCCCCAACTATTAATTCAACGAAATTTTAAATTTCTGCTGACTGCAATTGGCCCGAGAAGGGAGAAATATCCTTTAATATCATTTATAGATATACGAGACATACGTGCGAGATAATGCTCGTTTCTACTGAAAATACTGGAAGCATATCTATGACCAATGAAGAGTCGGATTTCAACAAACAGGGAAGTTCGAGCCGTTAAATGGAGCTGATTGCCGATACACAAATAAAATTCTTTTTTGATAATAGAACGATAACGTTCCTTGTATCGCAATTGCATAGCGCAACTAAGAAGTTAAAAGTTGATAGAATATGAAAATGTGCTGAAACTTGAGACGTTCGTACTAAAACGTTCCCAAGGACATCGTCAATTGGTAGGTTTGTTTTTATTTGTAAATGAATACTTTTTGGCTACATTTGAAGTTTTGAACGCCTTACTTTGGACTCGGAATTATCGGAAATATGACTAAAATGTGTTATATATATATATTAGGATATTGTTGCTGTAAAAAAACAAAAGTTAATCAACATTTCGATTAAATTATAAACTTTTTTTACAAAACAAGTTCACAAGGCTAGGAATTAAGCTATCTTTGTAAAGTACTCTATTATTGAATCGTATATGCATGTAAAAAAGTATGCTGAAGATTACCCTAAGTCTGAAAAGGTTTTCTGATTTTCATTGAAGGATAAGTTTTGTAACAATTTCCAAATTTCCACATAGAATTTGCATACCTAATGCATTGCGTTGAACATGTGCAATGAAAGTAATAATGCAATTTATAACAATTTTACAGTTTTTTCCACTTTTGCAGGTGGCAATGGAGAAAGTTTTTCTTCCCCATGGTTCTTCCAAATTTCCATAAATTTCACCAAAATATTTTTCATGGAGAAAACAAGTGATCATCCTTCTAAACCTCGACGGCCGGCTAGTCACGCCAAAAGGCATTTTGAAAGCATTGTGGAGGACCATTTGACCAAATGGAAGTGCAAATATTGCGCGATGGTAAATTAATAATTTTGATAAAAATCATATACATGTTGTAGTCCAAATTCCCTGATCTTCCTAACCTGACATCAGCGAATTATTTTTTATAGTATTTTTTTTTATCAAAACTAATCTTCCAGACATACGGGGAAAAAACAGCTACGTCCAACTTGTGGCGCCATCTAGAAAATAAGCATCACCAAAACATAGGAGCTAACGTGAGTAAACTGGTCAATTTAAATTTTCTTTATTCAAGCCAATGAACCCATAGGTTTTAGAAAATCTAATCAAAAATTAGGTAAAGTAAAACCTGGAAAAGTGACGGCCTTTGAATAGTGACCACCTGTTTATATATTAACCACCTTTTAGTGTTTCGTTTTTTCAAGTGTACATTTCCTTCATGAAAATTCTCTGTAAAGTGACCACCTGTCTATTGTGTACAGTGACCAGTGTGTGTTGTCTTTTTGGCAATTTTTACATTGCTAATTTATATTTTTGTAATTTGGCAATGCCAATTAATTACAATTTACAATTTACACTTTTAAAACAAGGAAAACTTGATAATATTTTCTTTAAAAAAAATCAACAAATGTGTAATATGGCAATAAATATAGCCTATTGTATGTAATGCACATGGACAGGATGATTCTGTACTTTTTTGGTTTTGTTGTTTTTAACTACATGCATTACAGTCTGCAATCTGCATGTACAATTACAGTGTGCATGTTCATTTTAATTTAATTCAGGCATTCTTTGTATAGTGACCACCTGTGTACAGTGACCAACATTGCATTTTTTTGGTGGTCACTGGTCACTCTTAACAGGTTTTACTGTATTTTCCATTTCAAAATAGTTGCTCGCGTTCATTTTAAATTATTTACAAACTTGAATATCATTTTTTCAAAAAGCGCTTTTTACCTTGTAGTGGCCAATACGTACAACAGAAATAATTGTTCCAATTGATTCCAAAATGATTAATTTAAATAGAAACCATCGCTTTAGATTTGTTTGATCCCCTGATTAAATACAGAAACAAGTATCCTCAAAAAATTCCCTTGAAAACGCAATTGTAATTTTAGAAGTTAGTTCCGTTTGTGGCATGAATTCACCTAAAGTACTGATAATTTTTAAAAATTTCAAATTTCTTCGGTTTTATTCTTCTTCTTTTGTACAAAGATTAATCCCTATTTGCTAATCAGAGATAGACAACAAATGACGTAAGCCATTGACCTCGTAAAAAGGTGGTGCTTGTTGATTTCAGGATCAACGACAGAGCATAGCAATCCGCAAGTGCAAATTTGACAAGACTGACAGAAATGTTGAGTGCAAATCATCGAATCGATTAAAACTGGAGCAACGCCGCTGTCACTTCCTAAACCGTCCTCCTCAGATTTTGGTAACTTTTTCAAGACCTTTACCATAATGTGGCTTTACTGATCTACGAGGGGTGTTTTTTTTTTTTTAAAAAAAAACGGTTGTATGAATTTTAATGAAATTTGTTAAAAAGATTATTCCATCATTCCTGAACATATTTCAACATTAAAAGACATGTTTAAAAATGTCACGTGCTTAAAATTTTAAAGCAAAGAGGAACTCCGAGGAGATAGTGGGTCAGCGGCATTCTGTTGTTCGTTTTTTTTAACACTTGAAGGCATTTCAGGAGATGAAATGTGTGAAATGTAGGTCAGAGTAATGTCAAAATGTTCGGTCTATTGCTTGGATTGTAAAGTTCAGAAATGGACAGACAACTGTGAAAGATGCTCAGAAAGATGAAAAAAAGCATTCTCCCTAAATGAAATTTTTTTAAAATAATAAATGCAGATGACGTTTACATGTATTTTTCTACCAAATTTCATTAAAATCCATCCAGCCGTTTTTTTATAAAAAAAAATGATTGTAAAAACTTAATGAACACCCCTCGTAATTTGGACATTTTTACATACATGCACATTTAACATGCATGTAGTTCGACAAAAATAATAATAATATCAATAGTATAACAAACACAAATGTGGAAATACTATAATGCTAAAGTAAATTTCCAGTTCAATTTACCAACGATGTTCATATTTACATGATATTATTGAAACAATAAAATCAACAAAAAAATACCTCGTTTTGACGACACAAAATCCATCTTTCCAAACGCATTCACGTATTCAAATTTCGCATCGTGGAACTGGAAATTTGTAGAAATTTATAATTACTCCACAGATTGCGCCGCATAACGATGATGTCGTAGAAACGGTTGATACTTATCACTTCTCCAGACCATGGGTGCCCAACACGAGTTGTTCAAATGCCAAGCCCTACGATTCCAGAATATTGGGCGAACCGGACACTGGTCATACTGGTCAGTCGCCAACCTATGGTCATCGAATTGAAGACGCCGTTCACGGAATACTTTCAACTCATCCAGAATTCGTGGACTTCTTCAGCGATCCTCAGGTGTCTCAGCTGATGCCAGATGTCCACGACGCTATCTTGGTTAGCGTGATCAAGACATTGGTGACTTCCAAGGAGCGCGAGATCATCGGACAACTCAGGAAGCACGATGGCGGGCTGCATCTGACCATCGAAGCGGTTAAGATAGCTGGTCATTCTAAGGTGGTCGTCCAAGTGGCCTACGAAGAACTGAGCCACCGAGATGTGCAGATGACGCCATCAGACGACGAGGATGATGGGTTTTTAATTGCAGACCCAAAGGCCAAAAGACGTCATTGTCCACTGGTCATCATCGACACTCACCCAGAGGCATCGGTGGAAAGACACTTAACCAGAATCATAGGAACTCTGGAGAAATTTCGTATCAAAAACAGGCTGCTGACAATGACCTTTGGCCAGAGCCACTTCACGAACATGTTGGTGAGTGAGCTACAATCGACGTTGAGGGACATCGGCATTTACACCGTAAATAGTTACGCCACAGTGGACTCCATAAGAGATGGACTGACCAAGAATCTGCGGGAATTTCGGTTAGTACATTCTATGAAATTTCTGATTAATGTATGACGCATAGAACGTTATAAAAGGATAAGGGCTTTTTCTAGATATGGATTTTTTTTTTAATTTTGTTATAAGTTACATGTATGTTTGGCACTGTTTTACAATTTTGCGAAATTTGTGTTTGGCGTTGTTTTAGAGCTTTACGAAATTTGTGTTTGGCATTTTTAGTAGTTTTATAAATGTTTATAAAACACACTTTTCTGCGAATCAATTGGCATCTATTTATGCAGTAGGTTTACTCAGGCAGAAAATTAACTAATCGTAGTTTGGTAGGCATGAAGTCACGTGTGCAAAAATACATTAAGCGTTTTCTCTGTTTTCAAAATTAATTGTTTGATGTTATTTTGTAATGATTCAAACGTATAACACTACCAAGAACTGATAGAATTTTGTTGTGGACTGCAGAAAGAAATTCCCAAATTATTACGCATTTTCCTTATTTTAATCTGGTAAATATTTAGTGAGTATGCAGAGGTCATCCGGGATGCCGCTGTGGAAATTCTTAACTATCTCAAGAACCTAGAGAAACCAGCTGCATCGAAAGGGACAAAACGCCACTGGAAAAACAAGATGGCTGCTAATGTAAAACCGGAAGTGGAAATTCGTTCAAACGAAAGGTTAACCAAAGTGAACGAAAAAGGTAATTATACCAGAAAGATGGGTAGAGAAGGCCACCCCAATGGCATTTTATTTCGGACGTTGTGGTGGGACCTAATGCCCATCTTGCCCCACCTCCGAGCGCTGGAGGACTTCCTGTCTGATGCACGTGCCCTAGGCGTAACTTACAATTTCAACCTCGGGAGTAATTGGAAGCGATTGAGTCACGTGCTACAGGAAATCCAGTCTAAACTCAGACAAGGACATATTGGATCCAGTACCGAAGATGGCCAAAAAATTCTAACAACCTTGATGAAGAAGTTGTCCATATTTCCTCAGACATGCGAGAAGGCCATCCTGTTCTTGTTGACTACTGACATGTCCTCACCATTCACCCAACACGTAGTCAATGCGGCGAAATACCTCCCTAAAACAATGACCACCGAAAATATGAACAATGCCCTGTTATTGAAGTTGTGGTCGAAATTTCAAAGAGAGGAAATCTAAAATTGTGAAATTTGAAACTAACTATTATAGCTGCTTATAATCGTTCCAAAGCTATTTTCAAGAGATTCAAAGTATCACCATTATTTTTAATAGCTTCAGTGCTTTTTCAATAGTTGCAAAGCCTTATTTAATACTTTAAAACCTCTTTTTGAAATGTTTCGAAGCTATTTTAATAGTTTTACACCTTTTTAAGACGTTAAATGCTATTTCTATGGTTTTCAAAGCGATTTTTAATAGTTTCAGATATTGGTAACTGACATCAATATCTTTTTCATTCACGTCATGAAGTGCTGCGGAATTTGAATAGTAGTGCAACGGGTATATTTCTTATTTTTTGTGTGAAATGTTTTTAAGAAAAATTATACCTCTACAACTTCTACCTCAAAAAGAGGCATACAATTCCTCATCATTTATAGAAATATGACAACAATCAAATAACCTGTATATTTTTGTAGGCCTACTGCTGTACATGTTCGTTTCTTACAATATACAGTACTAAATTCGTTATTTTAGATATAAGTTGTAAAATACTATGAATGAACATTTCTCGATGTTTGTGTAAGAATATTTAGAATATGGCTGTAGGATTTACAAACATATTAGTAATATCTATGTATTTTGACACATTCTTTCAAAAAAAATTTGAATACCAAAAACATTTCAGATACAGTATAGATTAATTTTTTAAAATAACGATTTCTGAATGTCATCACAATTATCAGTTGTTAAAGTTAATTCGATACTTAAATAAATCTATATCAAACTTATTTGGCCTGATATACAGTACATGTACATTTATTTTACTTTGTAAATTCAAGTTTTAATTAGTTGATTACTGTTAACGATTCATGAAAGAAATCGTTATTGCCACAAAAACAATCAAGCCGAATTATCAATTTTAAATTCTTATTGTTATCACAGTTAATAAATTCAAGTTTTGAATTCGCAGTCTTTCCTATTACTTCTCAGTGTCCTTCGATTTCTTTACTTTTTCTTGAATTACATACAGTATACAGGTATCTACAATTAAATTAGCACAAACGGTGACTTAACCGGAAAATACAGTACCTACACTGCCTACAGTGTATTTTAACAAACAATTTATGACAAAAATATTAATTTTTGCAAAAGTTTACAATTTATCCGAATTTTATCAAAGTATAATGGAATGTCCAATTACTTCTACTGTACATGACAGGTACATCAACAAGTTGCAAATATCTGCAAATTCAATCCAACTGTGATCAAAATTCCTTACTGTAGAAAAGTAAATTTCTTTAAAAATTTGCTTTTCAAAACGACTTAAAACCTCTGGGAAATTAAAAAAAATCCAATATCTCTCCTACCCAAATTTCTTCAAATTTTCTTAAAGTTTCAAAGTTCTTCGCTTCGTATTTAAGCGTTCTAATTAGAAATTAACTAGATTATTTAAGAAACTATTAAACTTAAACCTATACAAGTAGAAGGTATGAAAATCTAATAAATATTTTAAGAAAGTTAATTTTAGATAATTTTTTCTCAAAGCTTTTTAAAAGCAGATCCAACATACTGTCTTAGCGCTGATGGGCGGTGTAAAATCTATGATTGAAAATGACCTTCACCTCCTTACCAAAGTTAAATAGCATGAATTTGATGATGGCCAAACAGTATGATGGCACAGTGATTATGGTCAGATAGAAATGAAGAAATTGACATTGATTGTAAACAAAATGGCAAGGTCAAACTTGAAACTAATATGGCCTTGTTTTTAATATAAAATGGTCAGTGACTTGATACATTTTAGGCCTTCACGTTCCTCAAATTAAAAAAATGCAGCTTCATACGCAGGAACTCGATTTAATTTTAATCAATTACTGTTATTACAAAAGTGATTGTTCCATACTTTTTCAGTATACAGGTACAGTATACAATTTGCTAAATACTTCAAAATAACGTAAAAAAATTAAATTTTCTTCAGTATTCTTACTTTTCATTTTTGCTAGTTGTGGAATTTTTTTTGCAAATTCGCATAGAATTTCAAAAAGTCAATTTTAATACTCAATCACCCTATTGATTTCAGAAATGGCTGAGAATTGCCGTTCGTGACATCATCGTGATTTTAAGGCGTACATTAAAGGTGGTGGTTACATTTTTTAGTGATAATTTTGTAGAAAACAAAAGATTGTGTTTTCTAAACCAAAAATGTTCTAATTCGATCAAAAATGCCAAGTTTGCGCCAAACGATTCTGGTAAGTTATTGTATAGTATATTATGCAATTAATCTTACAGTACATGATAAAGATGATGTAAATGTACGGGTACCCATATTTGGCTTAAAATTGTTCTCATAACTTTACACTGATTTAACTTTTAATATTTATTCACTTAGATGATTTCATAATTATTTTTAAAAACTTTTCTCAATTATACAAAGTACAGTACATGTACAGTCTATACAGTACACCTGTACATGCATCGATCTTTCTACGATAATCTTTTTAATCTTATCAAAATTAAAGTTTTTGAGATGGTTACCAGATTTCTATATGTTTTTGCCAAATTTGTGTGCATTTATGTCCTAAAATAGATTTTTTGCAGTGAGAATATTTTACTGCATCTAGTCTACCCAGCTAAACGAGCTGGACAAAAATCAATCCATTGCAGGATGGAAAAGTTTGAAATTGGTAGCTACATGTATCTTAAGCCGGTCCAACCTGGAGTTAAACTGGGAATATTGATTCTTCTTGGTGTTTAATGCACAGTGAATTCGAACCGACAGTGTGAGGCTTATTTTTGTAAGAAATTTCGGAAATTTAGTCAAATTAATACGCAATTACTTTTCATTGCCGTAGTGATTGAATAGGAATAGGATTCGAATAGGATTAGCTTAATTAACGTGGATTCTAAATATTAAATTATAAGCACATTCAGATTGTATGCTTAGCTACATGTACAGACAGTACAGTATATCTAATACAATTATCGTGGCAATGACTTCGTTCCCATTATCTTTTCGATGCATTCAACTCAATTATTGACTAATCAAAAATTGTTCTAAAAATTCGATAAAATCGTCTCGTGTTCACCTCGCCCTTAACGTCACCGTTTTCTAATCCATAGTCAATTTTCAAATTTACTAACGTCTCAAACCAGATTGAACCAAGTTGACCCTGGCGAGCACTTGAATTGTTCATCCTCGTATACAATGTATGACTTTCTACCTCCTTTCCAATGCCCTGGTAACAAAAGAGATTTTATTTAGCCTCCATATTTTTTAAACATGAATACACCTAATTGAAACACGTAAAAACTCGTTGTTTCAGTGAAGTCTACTGTCATTAATTTTGCGTCTGTATTTTTTTCTTGTTTTTAAATAAGCACACAGAAATACTGTAATTAAGTCAACTTTAATGCTCGTGGGATGGAACAGTGTATTATAAATAATTTTTAATTTGATTTGAACATGTTAGCATTCAAGAATGATTTATTTAACTAAACAAATTACTGAAACTAAAAAAAAAAACCTTCCGCCGAATTTCAGCTAGTTATACAGTACACCTCATTCATTAAAAGTGCAAAATAATTTTTCTTTGGATTTGTTGACCTCCGAGATTAATTTGATGCGAAGAAATTAATAAACTGAAAAAACGCGTTTATTTTGTATGT
>JAQGAO010005220.1:0-13899 GCA_034697705.1 Ommatoiulus sabulosus
AAATTTTACACAGTCATCTTCTCCAGTTTATTTTTAATAATGTCAAGTGTTTTCGATACATCAATATTTATCTGATATAATTCGGGAATTTTCCCTGATAGAGTAGTTTCTGGACCCAGCTGATTTAATGGACATTGGTCTGCATAACTGAGCATGTTAGGTAGATAAAAACATTTAAGTAATAGGGTACGTCGAGCACGTTGACACTTATTTCATTAACTTAAAAACCAGTATCGCCTAGTGGTATGCGTCTGCAATACCACTATGCGACACTACACGACAAATCACGTGAATAAGTGCCAACGTGCTCCCACCCTTAGGATGGGAGCACATTGAGACTTTTAAATTAAGAAATTTACTTACCGACCACTATCGCCACCCAGCGGGCTAACAAGTGCTAATGCGTTTTCAATTAGCACTTTTTAGCCCGCTGGGTGGCGCCAGTGGTCGCTAAGTAAATTTCTTAATTTATAAGTCTCAATGTGCTCGTACCCTTTGGCCGTAAACCAATGAAGAGGACTTTCATGCAAGTCATTGAGGTTTAAAATTGACGTCAGAATTCGTGAAAATGGCGTCTGTTTATAGGGCACTACTTTTGTACGGTGAAGTAACAAAATGTCATTTTGAACATTATGTAGACGTTCTTCTACGTAATGTATAATTTCGGAACATTTAGGGTGTCCATGTCGCTGGTCTATACTACATGTATATAGCAGTATACAGGTAGCTGATGGATGGCGCTTCGGTTCACCTTTTCGTTTCTCGGCGTCAGATGGCGTTGCATACACGTATGACTCCCGAGGAGGAGAGATATGCGACGTTGAGACTCGTATTAAAGCTGGGCCTATCTATAGCGACTCTTGAAATTTGAATATGTATGCATAAATAAGACGCGTATTTGTGACAGTTAACCCTTTGCTCGAGGAGCCACTTTGAACTGTAAACAATCGAAGTTTTAGGAGGGAGGGGCTTTAATGAAAAGTCCCTCGGCTGACCTTCAGTGGCCCGCACGGAGACGACTCTCGATCATTAAAAATGATTTAACGAACTGATAAACTCGGTTGGAGCAAACGACAAACGCGGAGGAGAAGGTCGTTTAGAATTGGGCTAACATTAACCATAAACCGGTGCCCAGTTGACCCCAGCTGAGATCTACTGACCTCACCCGCGCATGACCATTTCTGGGAAATAGTGCTTAGACGTTTCGGGTTAAAGATCATTGAATAACTTAAAAATACGTACATGTACAATCAACGACAATGTTGCGCGTAGTCATGTTTAATACAAATTCACTCGAGCCTGAGATTGATCTCGAGTATACGCGTGAGGTCAATACTTTTTAGTGCTATTATTTATGGATGACCCTAATGAATTGGTCACTATTCACCAGAAGATAATTTTCAAAATTACATTGCTTAATTACAGAATTACGTACATTCTATAAATATATTCACTATATTATAGTTCGACCAATATACTGTATTTCCCCGAAAGCAATTTTTAGGTAAAATATAAAAAACACGTGAAAATGTACATTCGAGGTTTTTAGAAATCTCGTTATTTTCATTCGTTTTTTGTTTAAAAAAAAATTTGTAAACATTACTGAGTATAGTTGTTAATCGTACTTAATCTTAAAGCATTTCAAAAAATTTTCTGATTACTTATAACGTAAAAGAGAAAAACGAATTCATCCGCAGGAAGTGATGTTGCTTCTACGTACACCAGTGCCGCCTATACATGTAGGACCATATCTTGGGGCACCCTGTATCAAGCGTAAACCACCCTGGATTAACCTTAATCGCTGCAGGTCGAGCGAAATCGAGCGAACACGTCGCAATTTACGTGCCGAAATTTTAATGTCCAGGATTAAAATGCACGGCATTTAGAGAAGCTAGGGGTCAGTCGGCGTTGTAAGTAAGGTCCGGCACTTATACCATAAGCCTTGATTGACAGGAGTGAGCATTGGAAATGACGCGGACACGTGATGGACGAGGCGGGCTTGCGTAAGGCACAACTTAAACTCGTGAATTTTAATGAAGCGAAATTGAGAAGTGACCATTGCTGACCGCTACATCGGACACGGACGTCCACGCCTCGAAATATCCCTTCCAATCTTCCCTTCCTTAAAAAAAAGGCAGATGACCGATAATAAAGCAGCGAATCAAGGAACCATGATATCGGTGGTCATCGCTCCTATGGTCATTTCGCAATCATTATTGAGGACGAATGATATACTCGTACTGTATATGCATCTCGATGCTAATCTCCAATGCGTGTCAGATGCGTGCATGGGCCAAAGCACATCACATATGCACCGAAAAAACCCCGAGAAGAAGCTCAGATCATCTTGACCCGTCCAGGATGTTGCTTGATAGAAAAAAAGATTATTTTTCATTGGAAACTAGGAATAGTCGAGATAAAAGCAACGAAATCGATTTAAGGACACCGACCCATTGCTCTTTAGCGTCCATCTCACGCAGCACCGAGATTTTCAATTTCCGAGATTTGGGAGTTTTTTGTAAACACGGTCGACTCCTCGTGCTTGAGATCGGTGCTGACTCTTGACTCTTTTAAAATGGACAACCCACGCTGTTGTTGGAATGAAGAGATGACCGAGTCGGGTCATCTGTGTTTTCAGCAAAAACGTCCACATATTTGATTACGACAAATACGCGACGACCTCGCGTTCCGGAAGTGACCAACGCATACTGTACTCTGCTCCGCAATCTTTACTGAGCTCACCGTTGGAATATTCGGTCACGCTTTTGCAGAAATGGGGACCATCAAACGTTTACAGGCATGCCTCGATATATGGCGGGTTAGGCTCCAGACCACTATATATAATTGTTTGGCTGGCAACAAAGCGAGTCATTCGAAGTTGTTGGTTTGTCACTGCATGTCACCAAACCAAAACTAAAAACTCCAAACTTGAAACTTTTCTGGTTTGTGGCAATGAAAAAAATGGCGTAGCAAACTGTTTTTGCCAAACCAAAAACTAGAAAATCAAGTTTGCAAACTAAGTTTGGAGTTCCCGTCGATTGTCGGTGAGATGACGCGGTGGCGCTGCTATCAACGCTTTGTCTGTACGATATCGATGATACTGCAGGCGGCAGCATATCGTATCTATCGTGTTTTGAAGTCTGGTTTGTTGCAGTATGTACGCGCTCAGGTTTTGCAAAACTATAGTTTGTAGTAATTTTTTTATAGAAACTATAGTTCACGTTGAAAGTTTGGGGTTTGTGGTTTTTAGTTTTGGTTTGGTGGCTAGTGTGAACCCTACTTTAGGAGTATCTATAACGTCATCATGGTTTAGTATTTGTATATACCATCAAATGGATATTTGACGACATTTATGGTAAACCCTCTAGCTTATTTGATATTGATATCGAGCCGATGGAAAACTGTCCCCTCCAGTATATTATGGATGATCCTCTCGCTCTTCAGACCGCCGTGACTCATGAGGTAGCATTACACCGAGTGGGGAGGGGGTCGTCCGTATATAACCTGCATGTCAACAGTTGGGAATTTAGTTTACTATTACGATTACAGTAGACATGCATGTATATGCTGTCGTTGACCCTCGTGAACTTTGTTGTTGTCGTTATTGTTGATTTTCGATTAATTTTGAAATAATTGTCCTGTATTTTGAAACTGATTAAAAGACTCTTGATCCGAACAGCAGCCAGGTTATATTTCATTAAAAATTTGCCAAAATAAAGTTTTTCGTGCGCCCCAACTCATGTAAAATGACATGTTTTCGATTTTCCAATGCCTGCATGTCTCGTTAAAAACGCTGCTATTTTATATGGATTCTATACTTTATACAGAGTGAAACACAAATCACTTTTTTGGATTTGAAACTATAAAACCAATTTCATTTACTCGAGTTATGTTGAAAATCGGTAAATTGTTTTTTGAGACACTGTATAATATGTATACATGTATGTATAGAATGGGTCAGTTTCTCTTTTCATTCCAAATTGCGCATTGATTTCATTTTAAACTTCTGAGAAAGCATCTTTCCCAACTTCATAGCATGCCACCAGGTGTCCAATCTGCGCTGATTTTTGTCAAATGCAGTGTACAAAATACTGTGATATACATGTACAGTATATACAGTATAGTTTGATTTATATTCAAAATAGTGACTTGTCCACTCGTTTTTTTTTTTTCTATAAATCTTCATTCTTACTTTCTCCGCCACTATCTACATAAAGATGTCCATTAGTGTAGATAGTGGGACGTTTAATGTACAGGTTTTTTGTAATGTATAGATAATGGGAAGTTTATTTTTTAATGCAATGGATTAACAACAAATTGTCAAATTTCGTCTGGACACCTGCCTAAATCGGGCAGATGTCCGAATTTGAAAGATTACGTAAATCCTCTTCCTGCTACATGTATACACTGTATATGGCTTATCTCGAGCCGACTTCTCATTACGGCGAATGTATTTGACTAATTTCCCGATGCCCCCAGCGCCCTCTTTCCACCCCCGTATAATGAGGATGTGTCTCGCGATGCGACTGTGAGAAAAGGGAGGAAACAAGGGTAAGATTTTTCCTTTTGATGGGCAATTTTTATGTGATTTTTTTGGACCGCGAGTGCTTCTTGCGGGCTACGGGTACAATACTGAACAATAAGTTTCGCGGTGTGTTGCCCCCCTCCTAAACGCTCCGCTCTCACCTGACTCCATTTACCCCCGTTTTGGGCCATTCATAAAAAAGCCCTCATGGATGAACAACAACATGTACATTTCCTGTCCCGACTAAAATCTAAACTTTCTCCTAAAGATAGCTTCTTTTTTCCCCCCATCCTCTGGGCCTATACTGTATATGTCCGTGTCACTTTTTTTTTTTTTTTTTTTTTTTTGCCATCTCCGAAATACAATAAGCCAGCTTGTTGCGACGGGGAACAATTATTGCGTTTATTAGCGGTTTTTTGTTGGTCCCATTTCGCGGAAGTCCGCGCATTTTTCAGTTTATTCACGAGATTTTGGCTTTTTAGGACGAGAAACGTACATCGTGGCAAGCTGAAAATGGTTATACAGTAAACTCATCGGGCAATTTTGCAATATACAGTACATGCATGTATGAAAAATATACATATTTACATTATACGACATATTTGCAAATCGTATTTTAAAATACACGTGTATTTAAACGAAATGATGGCATGCATATACCGAAATTGTTTGAATAAAATGAAACAGCCAATCCGAGTATAGCTATAGCAACTATATACCGAACTTTGTACAGTTTTTTTTAAAGTGAGCAGTCAATAAAGCGAGCATAGTTGCTCATAATTAACTGCTCAAGTGTTCCGATATTGCAGCTCAACATGCACAACGCTAGTTTCATTCATGCTCATTGGGGTAGCGAAGGAAACTCTGCTCACGTCAGATATTATAATCTTTCTCAGACAGTTTTTGATTTATTGCCTTCATTTTGGCACATCTTTAGCCGTCCGAAAAGCCATAAATGTTAATTGAGCAACTGGCTAACGAGCGAACATTTTTCAACTAAACGTTGCATGCATGGTTTTGTATCATTCGAGATATTACATATACGCCACTTTTTCTCATGTTCAATCTGTCTATCAAATATAGAGAACAGAATATAGAGGTATAGAATACACCGAGCCTACATATGTGTGTGTAGTTTGAGGGCGAAAACACCTGAGCTGTTTTTATGAATATTCTGTGTATTATGCTCTGAAATCATTTACATATTGTCGTCTTCTGAGGATATAATCTGTTTCATATTTTGGTGAAGGAATGACGTTTTCAACATCATGCGTCTGACACAGTTCACGGAAAATTCTTCGCCAGCAATTCTTCGCCGCCCGCAATTCTTCGCCGGTACAATTCTTCGCTGCTGACCTAACCTAACCTAACCTAACATAGCCTAACCAAACATGAAATAACCTAACCTTAATCCATCTTTAATTATATTATGCCCAATGTTTTTTCACCTAAACGGGGGCTCCGCCCCCAAGTCCCCGGCAAAGGGGGGCTCACGCCCCCCTTGGACCCCCATCAGTGGGGGCCTGCAACTCCCACACCCCCACAAGGGGGCTCCGCCTCCTCACCCCTGCCAAGGGGGGTATCGTCCCCCTCGGACCCTTCTGGTGGGGGCCTGCGGCCCCCACACCCCCGCTGGCCTAACCTAACTAACCTAACCTTACCTAACATGACATAATGACAATAAAAAAAGGCCAAGGCGACGAATTGACCCTGGCGAAGAATTGCTGGCGAAGAATTTTCCACGGCGAAGATTTTCCGGCGAAGAATTTTCCGGATACCCCAAATTACATCGATAAAAGTAGAATAATATCTGGCGACCTGAATGATGGTATTTCTGAAAACTACGCATAGCGAGGTTCGCATCAGTCGAACTTTTCATTCCTTCGCATAAAAATAATATATCGGCACTTTCTTTCTTATATAGAGAATATGGCCAATAATTAGGTGTACGTTTTTCAGCCTCATCGATTTCTTTTTTTTTCATATTGTTTGCAAAAAGTGTTTCCTTCCGTCGACGTGGATCCAATCACAAAGTTGATCAAGAGAAAGCAAATGCAGATGACGATATGCATTTCTTTTTTTTGTATAAGATATGCAAGAGACAACCTTTGAAACTTCTTCCTGTGCAACTGATGTTGAAAATGAGAGCAATCTTAACTTATTTAGGAACTTTATATACTCTGACTTGCATTGGCTCTTACGATGTTATAGCAATTGAGCAATTGAAACACATACTTCTTTCATCATTCCTGAACATATTTCCACATTAAAAGATACGTTACAAAAATTACACGTGCTTTATAATGAAACTTAGTACTCTTATAGACCGTTGGCTGAAAGATGCTCATAGAGTGCATTAAATACTGTGACCTTAGCGTGCATGTTACAGATTACAGCGCCTCCTACCTTCTCATTCCCTGTTAAGAAATATAAAAGTTCCACATTCTAAATTATGTAATATCTGCAAAACGAATAGACAATTGTGTATGCTTTTAAAAATTGTCTTAAAAGAAATTTGAAAAACATTCAAAATTGACCGTTAAAAATGTCGAATATTTGAAAAAAAAACGAGAAATGAAAATGTTAAAATTTTTCAAGGAAAACTTGATACAGGAAAATTCGATTTATCAATGATAATATTTAAAATATTGCAAACTTAAGATAGGAAAATATTAAGAATTGGATTATTTTTCCGTGCTTTGGCAGTGGCTTAACTAGAAATATTTTCTGGGGATTTTGGGCAATTTGTGATGGCATCTTCTTTAGTCCAATCAAGTGGCGGCAATTTCCTTTGACGACATATCCTAAAATACGACTTTTGTGTACTTAAAAGCCGTGAATTGGGCTTTGTGACTGCTGGTACGACTAGCTGAGCTGTAAAGGCTGTCAGGAGCGCCATTTGTGCATCTAATAGCATTTTTGGCTTAAGATGGAGCTGATGCACAAAATTTGTAACTTACTTGTTATAATAAAGAAATATAGCATTTCCAACACGGCAGACTTAGTGTTATCAGTTTAAACAGGCGTGGCTCAAGTAATTACTTGAGAATTTTGATAAAATGCATGTTATCACAGAAATTTCACAAAATAATTCACATTATTGGTATGCAACTAAAATCAAACTGGAATTAACCTTAAATAACCGAATTATTATAATTTTTAATTTTTTAAAACATGCATCCTCTGGAGAAGACATTGGGTCCTCGTTTCAATTTTGCAAACGTATTTTAAGTTTTCAACTAATAATTGAAAAGCAATGAAAACTGACGTCTTTAAGTATAAAAAATCTGTGCTAATAATGCACTTTAACCTCTTATAAAATAGCAAGATGAATGCAAGTTGATATTTAACTGATATTTAATGAAAATTGAAATAAATATTTTTCTTTAAAAGTTAAATATACAATTTTTTTAAGATTTTTGAACTATCGAGTAGCTACTATGATAATATTAACGTGTTATTTTTGCATGTATAAATTCTAGAGTGACTGTAATTCTAGAGTGCTTAGCCCGGACAACTGGTGTTGAATTATCAGACTAGTACCTGATCTTTCGAACGAAGTTGATGCTCTAATTTCAGAAACTTCAACACAAGTCACTGGGCAAAATGCCTCGATACAACAAGATTTGTCATCAGATTCTGATTATTAACTTTTTTATGTCTAAACCCAAAAACCATCTGCTTCTTCGTGTTTATTACAGCTAGGCAAAATTGAAACTAAGACCTAATGTCCTCGGCTGAGGACATTAAAAATAATGTTAACAATCCAATATTGATGTTGCGAATAGCCATCATTATCCTTTAATATATGATAAATAAAAAAAATAAACATTTAGCAAAATTTTTGTGACGGGTTTTTCTTGGGTCTGAGAAATTCATTATACCGAAGAATATTCAGGATTTGGTCACTTGGCTTGGCTCTTCGAAATAAATTTTCCATGTTTGTGATAACCGCTTAATTGCACCTAAATCGAGCACAATTCAACGCCTATCTGAGTACACTCAGTATCCATACAGTTTTTGACTTGATAACTTTTCGGAATTCATCAGTGTATACTTTTTGTAGGTAAATATACATGTTTATATATGTTCATTCAATTCAATTCTTTACCCTGCAGTCAGTACATACTACCATTTGTCACGGGGGATCATTATGCAAATTAAGTCCGACTAAGTAGTCTGGAGATGATGGATCCCAACATAACTTAAATTATATTTCCCGTAATTGGGACCTTAACGAGGAGAATGGGATAGGAAAGGAAGACGGTCATGGCCGATTTAATATAGGAACTATCCCAGAATTCGCCTGGAGAAATTGTGGGAAACCATGAAAAACCACAATCAAGCTAGCTAGAATAGCCGACCCAGGCTATAATAATAATGAAAACTTGTAAAAAAATTCTACAATTATAGATGTATTGCTTTTATTGCGAATAACATTACATGGCATGTGTTCATTTAAAGAAGGCATATAATGTGGTAAATGTTCATACAGTGTTTCAGTGATTGTTACGATGATGTTCACCGAAATATTTTTTTTTCACATTTTCTTTATTCGATATCAGAAGATTCTTATACAATAATATAAATTTGAAGAAATTCTGTTTTTTTTCTTGAAATTAAAATGCGCGTTTGACAACTGATCGAAATGTTCCCCCTCCCCCTACGTTCTCCTTCTTCTTGTGGGAAACATGTTTCTAAAAATATTATAAACATTATATGAACACGTACATAAGTTTACAAATGTTTGAATTACTGGTAAACAGTAATATGAAAATAACTTTTGCACTTGATAAACAATTTGGAATTTTACAGTTTGCACTTTTTTAGGTAAACATACAGTATGTTCAAGTAAAATCAAAAATTTTTTAATTATAAAGGCTACGTATTACTTTTTTTGCAGATAATATTACATTTCATGAGCCATTTTGCCGACTGGACTTCTGGTGAATCGTTGTCTATATTGACGGGAAGCATTTCGCCGTTGGCCCATTAGAAGATGGACTGATCATTGGGTAAGAGTGACCCTTTCCTACGAGATCGCCACCGATGACCGCGGAACCTGGTGGTTCGCTCTGAAAGCGAAGTATTCGCTCGAGTTCCGTAATGTTCGCGTAGAGTGGCAGTGACTACATTCTTATTGGCTCCATTAAATCGTTGCTGATGAAATACAGTGTGGGAAAATTGAAGTTTAACGTCACTTGAATGTTTGATGAACACGATGACCACGACTTCCTCACAGCAATGGACATCGGGAATACTGAGATAGAGGAGGCTACCAGAGGTCATAGGTAAGACACAATATTGATTTTATTTTTGGGATTATTTACGACGATCTTTATGAACTGTTCCTTTAATACATGTACGTTGCTTGAAAATTATTGATCATTCGCTGACTTTTTCTTATCCAGTTTGTAATGGTTTCTTCGAATACTTGGCCGTGCAGTTTGAGTTTTGCAGTTCATGACCATTTCGCATTTCCCCTTCAAATGTGACGAAATAGATAATTCAACATTTTTTATTTTTAGATAAAGCACGTTAAGAACTCAATATTTTCATTGAATGAACAAAATTTAACTTGATAAGATTCTAATTTAGGAACGTGAAGTCGGGGGTTTCGTAAAATGTTAAGTTTAACATTTTGATTTAAAGGACATGTGAAAACAAACTAACAAAGCACTGTAGATTTTTATATAAACATAGAATTCACGTAAATTACAAAACTACCTCGAAAGTGACAAGATTGTGGTGCACCACAAAAACATTTTCAATGCACAGAGTACATGTAAAATGCTAGAATGTTATCTCGTTGATAAAAACATGAACAAAACATATTTTTACAATAACCTTCAAAGATAACAATCAAATGCATTTCTCACCATTTGGAAATGATAAACTAGCAAATTTAACTTTGCATAAGAAAAATAAGCAAAATTTCATCATAAACATTATGGTGAATAATTTCATCATAAAAAGAAGCTGTAAACTGTAAAAAATGGAATTTTTGCTGTAGCATTTTGAAATAAAAAAAAATGCGCCTGTTGTTTTCTTCCCAAATGTGTTCCATTAGAACGATAGCTGTTGGCGTTGGGACGTCACGTGTCTGCCTAGGCGGAGGGAGACAGAAAGAGGTGCGTGATGACGCACCTGGTGGCGTATGGATACGCCACTTACCTGGAGGCAGGGAACTAGTTTTTCCCTTGTCTTACCTTCTTCTTCTGCTCTACTTTCGAACGTGTTGGACGTGCAGCATGTTTGCTCACGTCGTTTTGTATTTTGCAGTGAGAATAAAGTATAATTCCATTTAATTACTTCACTCATCGATTTATTCATCAATAGCCATAAAAGTTAAAATCCCTGACCATAGACAATGTCAAAATTGACATACATCAAATGTTATCCACGATTTTTTAAAATCGAAACAATACAAATGAAAATTTAAAAAAAATATACGAAATTTGACAATTTGTATTCGGAAAATGTATAAAGTTTTTAAATTTGTATCGGGAAATGGTTGACAATTTTGTTAACTTGTCCTCGGAATGTGGTGGAAATTTTACAAACTTGTACTCAAAAAAAATTGAAATTGTTCCAAATTTGTACTCTGAAAACGTGGAAAATATTAAAATTTTGTCATCGGAATTGATGAAAAACGTTGTAAATTTGTTCTAGCAAAAGGTTGAAAAGTGTGCGAGTTTGTCCTCGAGATAAATGAAGATTTTCCAATTTTATAACATTAAAATTTTTAATGGGCCCTGAGCTAAGAACGTAGAAATAAAAGCATTAATTTTGAATCGTGACAACATCGATAAGATGAATTTGTCTGACTTTTTTTAAATAAGCATTCCTCCGTGACTTTTCCAATCAGATTTTTTAAATTCCCTGACTTTTCCAGGTGTAGGGTATCCTGGCGTTTGAGTGGCCGGTTCAAATATCAATCAGCTGATGGTGTCGGGTTAAGCGGTTTAAAACTAAGCATTCACTTTTTACGAGATTACAAAACTTACATGATTGTTTTTTATTTTTTAGGATAAATTCCAGAAATGAAGATTTCCTGTTGTGGATGGTTTAACTGGAATGATGCTACAGGCTTTCATTAGATTAACTGACCATGCAACGGTCTGGACTCTGGAGCGACTCATCTGGTAATCGCCAGATACCCGCCTCGAAATGGTAGAGAGGCACATCCCTAAGATGATCCCTTTCATTGGTTTGCAAAAAAAATCAAGTTGCGAAAGTGAATTGCTTACCGGAAGGATACCATCTTGTTCCTGACGGTAACACGTGACTGCAGCTACACCGACACATCACACAGCAGGATTCGACACGAAGCCAATTTGAAGAATTTCTCGAATAAAAGACCAGTAGCCACTGACTTCCTTTCGTGCAGCAGTGAAAAACAATAATCTGAATTCTGAATGGACAAAATTATTAGAAGTCGAAGGTAGGACACAAAGTTGTTTTTATTTTTGGGATTGCTCTTCATGATTTCTCGAGTTGTTGTTGGAATTTGATTGGTCAGGCGTTCGAAATCTTCCTGTCCAGTTTGTACTGTTTTCTTCGCACACTGGATCAGTAAAGATTTGTTGTCGATGCGCACTTTTTATTGCACTTTTTAAAGAGCAAATTCTGTCATTTAACTGAAACTATGGTACATGTAACCTCAATGTGTCATTTTTACTGAATTTAAATCACAATTTAACCTTTAAATTAACAATTTTTGAGTTGCGTCACTTTTGAAACGGATAAGGTACAATTTGTTGTGGCTTTTGGGTTAATTGTTGAATGTGACTTCTGATAATGGTGCTATCATAGTGTACTGACTATTTAGCTTCTCGAACCTTTAGAACTCAGTGGGACAGTGTTTAGTTTTTATATTTTTTTGTTTGTAAAAATAATGCAATATAAACGTTTTTTGAACCCTAACAAAGTTGCAGAAATTGCACCCGATTCGAGTTGCGGCATGCCTGAATAAGAAAAACTATTTCAAGTTAAAGTTTATTTAACATTTACAACGATATTAGTAAAGCGAAATAAGGGTCTTAGTAAATATGTATAATTTACGCTGATGGTTTTAAATTTGTTGTATTATAGGGCCTAATGTGTCAAAAGTAACCATTGTTTGAAATATTTGCATTTCTTTAGCGCTGAGAGCTTAGTTTGTCATAAATTGAAAATCAATTTTTTTTAAATATTTAAAACGCAATTTAAATTTCGTAAAACTAACTTTAATGAAACTTTTTCAGTTTTTATTTCAACACGATCGATCGATAGTCAAACGTGTTACAAAAAAACATGAATTCCAACATACTTGAAATAATTCACAAATACATAGAAACGAACACGCATATAAGTTACAATATAGTTTTCGCGTTAAAAACATCAATGAAACATGTTTAAACAATTGAACAATCGTCAGTTATAAAGCGTAATTCGCAGCTCGGGAGAAATTAACGAGAAAAAATTCATCGTAAAATAACTGCAATGCGTGTTGTTAACCAACTCGACTGAATAGAATAGGCACATAGTGGCAGCTGTGAACATTATAAAGTTTCTATTTTTTAAATTTAGCATTTTTAGAAATCTTAATGAATGCATTAAGATTTCTAAAAATTTCTAAAAATTTAAGAAAAACTAAATATATTTAGTTTTTCTTAAATTTCAATTCCCGATTAGAATGAAAATGTTAATTTTAATATACTCCTGGGATTTTGGGCGTTCAGATAATGGATAATACGATAAATGTAAAATAAAGATGAAATAACTTTCATATCTTATGATTTAGTAATTACGATCTTACGCTTTTGTAGGTCGTAAGTTCATCTACAATTGCAGCTCGCAATTTAGTCGAACTGAGATCATATTTCAGGTACGAGCATCCGAATAAGATCAGAAAATATTCCCAGATCGTGAATGAATCGAAATAGGCGGGGATGGAGGAGTAATCATCTAACAAAGATAGAGTGGTTTTTATAGCATCATCTCTGAATAAATGGAATTTTTTATCTTTAACAGCAATTTGAAAAGCGATCCATGTTTCAAAAGACGATTTCCTGCATTCCTCGCAAGGCACAAACTGCAAAAGACTGTGTAGTCCTTCGTAACCTTGTTCCTCTGTAAATTGTTTGATATACTCGATGCAGTGAGTGAATTCTACATTTTGCCACATGACTCGCAACAGTCCTGGAGAATTGCCGTACTTAACGAACAGTTCATTTAAAGTCTGAGAATGCTTTTCGATGACAGCAGTTTTGAAAGACAGAAGGGGAAAGTTCATCTTCAGCATCGCATTTGAAACCTGCTCCAATTTTACCTGTTTTAAAAGCTTATCCAATTTCTCGTCAGAAAACTGATTCAGTATATTTAGAGGGAAA
>JAQGAO010005221.1:0-13897 GCA_034697705.1 Ommatoiulus sabulosus
TTTTACGGACTATAAGACGCACCTTAATTTTTAAGCAATTTTTTTAAAAAATTTCGATAAGATTAATTACGAGTATATGACACACCTGAATTTCGGAAGCAGTTTTTTGAATAAAAAAGTGCGTCTTATAGTACGTAAAATACGGTACTTTTTAAACTTATAACCATATAATAACCAATTCTGTTTAATTTAAAAATATGATTAATGAATGAGCAAATAAAGCTTGATGATTCGGTTTCAAATTTTTTTACACCTTTTACACACTCCTCCTTTGTCACAAACAATAATCTGGATAATCAATCCCATAATCCAAATAATCTAAAACAATAATTAACGTGGATTAGCGAGGTTCTACCATTCGGCACATTAACCTATCTCCGCAAAAGAAATACAGATAAATAAAAATAATAAAAACAAAAACGTAACGAATCAACGAACATTACTTGGGAAAAATGTTAATACAGGTCAAATTCGGTCACCCATTTTATTCCATCAAAACCTTCGAAATGGTATTTTTTTATGAAAAAAGTTGCTTAATACGATGAAATTTTCCACGTTTTTACGCAACGTTTTAGAAAAATTTCCCTGACCAATGACAATGGAAACGAATATTTTTTTAAATTTACTAACGCCAATTTTGAAAATTAACTTAGAAATTTTTTTTAATTGTTAAAAAAAATTGCGCGAAAATTTTTTAAAATGGGAAAATGTTGTATTCGGAAAATGTTGAAAATTTGTGCTTGGAAAAAGTGGGAAATTTTGCAATTTTGTCCTCGGAAAATGTGGAAAAAATTTGTACTCGGAAAACCTAGAGAATTTTGCTAATTTGTACTCGGAAAACGTGGGAAATTTTGCAAATTAGTACTCGGAAAGCGTGGGAAATTTTGCCAATTTCTACTCAAAAAACGTGGCAAATTTTGCAAATTAATACTCAGAAAACGTGGGAAATAGTGTAAATTTGTACAAGGAAAACGTGGCAAATTTTGCAAATTAATACTCAGAAAACGTGGGAAATTGTGTAAATTTTTACAAGGAAAACGTGCAAAAGTTTGCAAATCTATACTCCGAAAATGTTGAACAATTTTGAAAATTTCTACTTGTAAAATGGGCCCTGAGCTAACCTCGTAGAAGTATTAATTTTAGATCGCCGAGACTGCGTTGAATTTACCTGACATTTTCAAAATAAACCATTCTTCCCTGATTTTTCCAGCTCATTTTCAAGTTCCCTGACTTTTCCATGTCTGGGGGAACCCTGTTTATTGGTAAACATTACTTTATAAATAATGCTAAAGGCCAGTTTTGGTACGAGTAAGCGGTGATAAGGTGCCATGTTTTTAGAGAAAAATCGCAGCTCATTACTCGAATTTTAAACCTGTTTCTCCCAAATTCAAAGTACGAGCATTTACTTCAGCGGTCGCTTCCAGGCAAATGCCGGAACGACTACGCTTCGAAGCCCAACCTCACCGTGCCACGTACTTGAATCCAAATTTTAACCTATAATGACCTTTCCTCATCCCCCTCGTGGTAAGCGAAAGATTAAAAAACGTAAACTAAACTCTGAAACATTATAAAGTATTATAAACATTATAAAGTAAAAGCTACGATACGATACGTGGCACCTAACCTAAGGTCATTAACAGCCGCGAATCCAACTCACCATTGCGATATAGTGGTATTTCTGAACCATTTGTCGGACATGTCTAAACTCCTCCTCTAGGTTGCAAGCCCACACATCCCTTATTCCGCATTCTTCATTGCTGGGAATATGTCCGTTGTGATTCCCATGTGAATTTGATCCAGTTGCCGTGGGCATTATAATACATGAAACTTAGATTTCACGATCTCAAACCACAACGCTTGATTACGGTTTCTATAGTCTGGGGGGGAAAGCCAAGTCTGGAATGTCGCTCGGAGTCGTGGTCAAACTTCAGACTTTCATGAATGAATATATATATACGAAAGGGTTGAATCGCTCGTACTTCTATGTCCGCTCCTTTTTGCCCATTGTTGTCTGAAAGCGAATTAAAAAAACAATACGTTAATGAACTTTAACATAATTTATTGAGAAAGATCATCTCCCCCAGCTAGTGCTAGGCTATAAAGGCCTCTTCAATTCTCGTTTAGCAAGAACTTACAGGAAAATTAACTAAATTTTGATGTTGGGGTTCATCATGACCAGACTGCTTAGTCTGACTTAATTTGTATATTGACCCCCCTGCCAAATGTTACCATTCACACGGACACCTACAGTGTAAGTGTCACCTAAATATGAAAAAAATGTATGAGAGAGTCACATAAGTGAGCATTCAAACACAGCTCTCCTAACAAAAAGACACTTACCTAGGAGAGAAAAGTTAAGTCACCTAACAGTTAAGAGACTCTCTTAGTTATGTCACAATTTAGATGTCCGTGCGAACATAGCTTTACATTCAATTAAGTTCTTTAAACTTAAAGCATGCCTCGAAATCACGTTACACCTCGTATAGTGTCTGATAAAGTTCTGATAGAATATCTTTAACTGAAACTTTTTTTAAGTAAGTTAGTTTGTCTAAACAAAATTATTGGTAGACACGCTGATTTTTATTGCTGCGGTCAAATTCCTTTCTCATTTTGCAGCAATAAGTTTAGGTAAAAATGGGCCATGATTATAGAGGCGTGCAAACGAGCATATTTATCAACTTATAGCGAGGGTTACAGTATTCGTAAACTACGTTTTTGTACTGTAACACATGTTACATCTAGTTGTAACAGAAACTGTAAGCACGAACTGAAGCCGTTGACAACTACATGTACTGTAAGTTTTTTTTAAGAAAAGAGAAATTTAAAACTATGTAAATCTCTATTTTTTAAAAAAATTTCTCATTTATTAACCTCGTTACAAAAAAAAGCATTGTTATGCTCAATTACAAAAATAAACAGGATGACACTCGCGTGGAAAAGTAATTAAAATAGGTAACTAAAACGTAAGTAAAATCTACATTTATGTTCACGCATACATCTACACATAGCTAACACTTTAACGAACATAATACAACGGTAAATGCTTCGTGAACCTTTCTTGTCAAAAATAACCGATGGGAAAAAGTTTGATTTCAGTAAAACAAAGCGCTATGGAATACGGGCAATTTAGGCGTAGGCTACAATTTACTAATTAAGTCATTCTCGCGGTCATTTTATTTAAAATTGAATCATTTTCTAAATATTTCGGGCTTTTTGCGGTACTTCGTAGAACAAATTGAGGAAACCCCCGACATAAGTCACCCGCTTTAAATTCCTGAGTAAATTTCCCGTTAACGTGATCCTTTATTAACGAACCACTTTGATCTCCTAAACGAAACGTGCAATCACAATAAAACGGCAGTGAAAGATACGCATCATCTTCACCCAGCAGAAATTGCAAAAATATTGAGATGTATTTTCCACGGCCATCGCCATAGCCGTTCAATTCGGTTCAAATATAATTCGGCATGTAAGGTGTATCCCTCTGGACTGGTTTTAAACGGTTTGCTTACTAAGCATTCATTCACCCCATTGATGGCATCTCTCTCCTTTTTCGAAAAACCACAAATTCTCCACAAAAAGACGCCGACCTTTGACTCAATTTGCTTCCACAGCAATTCAATGGGTTCCAAAGTTATTTCAATTTAGATCTCATCATTTATCATATATTTGTTGACTTCTCTCTTCAACAAACGTAAAGGAAAAAACGAATAAACTAAGAGCGAATTTTCCAACCCATCCTTGCCTCGATTCATTTTAAATTCTGGCCTGTCGATAAATTCGACGTTATTTTTTACAATTGCGTTACTTCGATCGAGTAAAATGTATTTTCTCGAATGCAAATAGACACCGAATAAGTTGATAAAACTGGATGTGAAATCAAAATCGATGTGAAGGTATTCTTTGTCTTTATCCTGGATGAATAGCCGTGGTCGAAATTTCTTTTTATTAGGAGCGATGAAATATTCCTCGCTTTCATACGTAACGTTTTCCCCTTTCACGAAGGCTTTCAGTTTTTCTTGTATTCCGTATATTCCACAAATAAACACCGGTTGTTGCATCACTGCAATCATCTGTCAATGAGAATGTCCAATTTGCTCGAATTTTTCACGTTGTCATTGGTCAGGGAAATTTTTTTTCAAACCTGGAAAAGTCACGGGAAAAGTCAGGGAAGTTTAATATAAAATTTCTGGGGGAACCCTGTCAACAGGAAATTTAGAACTTCAACGGGACAAGAATTTCACGGGAAATTTTGGACTTCAACGGGAAATTTAGTACTTCATCGGGCAAGGAATTCAGCCGCCGCAACGCGTGGTCGGGGACAGATAGTGAGTATATAAGAATTAAATTATGTTATATCAGACATCAGATAATACGAACTACGTTTTAAACGAATAAATTATGTACGTTCCTTGGACTTCAGCTTAATGATGTTTCTCTGAATCAACAAATATGCTTGTATATATCGAAATAATAGCGATTCGAGAGTATCACGTGACAAATCTTAGTTTCAGAATTAGTAAATAAAGCGTTGAAATCTTGTCCCTGCTTCGACTATTTATTCCTCGGAACAAACAACATTATTTTTAATTTAATATTTTCAAGATAATATTCCATTTGAGATAGATTATATGAAAACGCAGTTCGAAAACAATCACTAGACGGGAGACTCTTTATAACGGTGAAGGGTATGCCCCCTGGCGAATAAATGAAATGAAACAATTGTTTCACCGCAACAATCTTATATTTTGTACAAATATATAGAAAAACAAATTATTCTACAAATTATTAATATTTGTTTTATATTTCGCATTCCAATTACTCGCTATACACGTTGTGTTACAAAATCGAAAGTAATCGATAACTACAGGAAGGAAAATATTTACACATCCAATTGTAACATTCATTAGCCTTTTTATTTATACATTTTGTAAATTTATAATTTCAAGGTTTCGCAAAATGTTTTTTTCTTGCTGCTTAAAATAGAGTATAGCAAAGTATAGCAAGTGGCTAAATATAGAAATAGAGTTGTTTATAAAAATAGTAATTAAACACATGGACAAGAATTGTCGTATCATTGTGCAAAGCATAGTAGGAAATACGTTCTAAAAATACTCACTACAACATTATTACATTCGTTTGAATTACAATCGAATCATTTTTTAAGTATTTCGAACTTTCCACAGTACTTTGCAAAACAAAATCAGAAAAAACATAATTTACACAATCCTCTTTAAATTCATGAGTAAATTCCAGGCTTAAATTTTCCTTTGTTGGAGAATCAGATTGATCGCTTAAAAAGAACGTGTTTCTGCATTTAAAAGGAAGTGAAAGTATAACATCATGTTCTCCCAAGAGAAAACGTAAAGATATTGAGATGAATTCTCCCTCGCCATCCGATAAGCCATTTAAATATAATTCAAGATATGCCGTGTATCCCACGTCACGTGACTCGTTTTAAATGGCTAACTCGTCAAACACAATTGAATCCCATCGATTGGATCTCTCTTCTTTTTTGAATAATCGTTGATTCGCCAAACAAAGACGCCATCTTGGGCCTCGATTTGCTTCAACAGATAAGCAATGGGCTCCAAGATGATTTTAATCAAAATAGAATCGTTTTTCACAAAGTTATTTTCGCCTCGCAAAAGATGGGAAGAAAAAAACTCTGAATATGATAAAGATCCCGATATCATGTCTATGGCCGAATCCTTTTTACACTCTGGTCTATCAATTAATTCCACGTTATTTTTTCTTACTGACATGCTTTGGTCGATCAAAAAGAATCTCCTTGAATGTAAATATGGCTGGGAACTCTTAGCAGCCGTAAATTGAAGATTAATGTTAATGTATTTATCTATTTTAGCCGTGAAGATGAGTGGTCTGAATTTTTCTCCATTTCGATTAGTGAAATATTCTTCACTGTAATATGTGAATTCCACCAAATCCATCATTTTCGTAATGCCTTTGATTTTCCAAATAAAGATGTCCGGAAGAACGTCACCGCCATCATCTGTTGAAAAGGACATCGTACGAAATCAGAATTGTGTAATGTGTCACTTACATAAACGAGACACGTGACAACTAAAACATTTCATCGCAATTCTACTCTTGTAAAATCCATATAAAATCCGTTCTCAAAGTAAAAGGGAAATTGAGCCCAATATCGAATAGGTGATGTGTTATAAATTGCAACAGTCAGTTAACAGGATATCTCCAGTTCTAGAAAGGTCAGAGAATTTAAAAACTTCGGGTCTATTTGCAAACTTTTAAATTTTCCCAGTGCAAATTTGCAAAATTTTCATTTTTCTCGAGCATAAACTTGCAAAATTTCTACCTTTTTCGAGGTCATCTTTACAAATGTTACCACGTTTTCTTCAGGGCAAATTTGCAACATTTTCCACGTTACTTTTCCCAAGTGCAGATCATCAACATTTTCATGTGTTTTCGAGTACAGATTTGTAAGATTTTCAAAAGTTTCTGAGAAGAAACTTGGCAAAATTTCAAACAGATTCTGTGGACAGATTGGAAAAATTCTCAACCTTATCTCAGCACAAAATTTACGTTTTCCGAGGACAAATTTGCAAAAGTTTCCAACTTTTCCGTATACAGTTTTTTAAAGTTTCAGGCGACCGAATGATGGGGGAGAGAGGTCCTGATTGACCGAACACAATGCAGACAGGGGGTATGGGGGAGTCCATTTTTGTGAAAATTCCGAGGACGTCTTTTTTGAAAAGCCATAAAGTGCTGAGAATTGTGGAAAATTTTTCGTAATTTTGAAAAATGTTCAAAATTCGGGAAAATGTGTAGAAATATTATAAAACCTTTACAATTTTCTGATATGTTCGAAACGTCACAAAACTCTCGTAATATTTGGAATTTTGCAAAACAATTGAAATTGTAGACAGTTTTACGATGCATGTTTTTTTTCCGAGTTTTTTTCAAATTTTCAATAATGACCAATATTTGCAATTATTTACTAAAATTTGAATAATATTATTTATTTTGGTAGCCTACATCAGAGATTTATTTAACCAGAAAAAGAGTTGGCTTAAAAAGCTGCATAAACTTGTTTCACGCTAATGGTTAATAAATGCGAAATGTACACAAGCCTAAATTATGATGAAATTATGCGATGATACGACCGAATTAAGGAAAAAAATTACGAAATTTCCCACATTTTTCGAGGACAAGTTTTGAAAATTTTCCGAATACAAAAATGTTCAAATTTTTAAAAAAAGGCATATACAAAACATTTTAAAAATTATCATTTTAAAATTTGGCAAAATATGTTTCTGTGTAGATTTTGCAATATATTCTGTCATTTTTGCCATTGTGCCCTGGATATGTTTCAGCACATTAAATTTTCGTTTTAAGCTTATTATTTTAGTGGTGTACTAAATGCAGATCGAAACGAAACATGACATCATTATCTTGAGGGGTGTGGGTGGGTATTAGGGAAATTCGGGACAAATTGGGACATAAGAAGTGGGGGGGGTGTCTAAAAAACTTACAAAATTGCGTTTTAGTCGGCCCTAAGTTTGTGGACGCCCTATTAAATGGGAATGGAAATCAAACGCGATTCTTAAATAGTTACGATGTTTTCAAGTTATGTCAGGTATGTCTTAAAATAAAATGGTCCAATAAAAAGAAAACATGATGCTAAAAATTTTATCATAGCATTGTGCAAAGATAAAACTGGATATCAGATGACCATAAAAAAGGTGGAGTAAATGCCCAGCGCCACCAACCGACACTTATTTCTCATTTGCGTGGTTTCCCCGCCAATTTCCAATTTAATGTAATTTTGTCACGTGACCGCGCTTATGCGCATGCATATGGTGATTTTACAGTGATGCCGTAAGTGCCATATTTGACGTCTGATACTTTTGAAAAAGATCGTGACTATGTACCGTAAAAAGCTTAAACTCCGATGCGTTATTGTGACGTCATGTCCGCACATGCGCATAAGCGTGGTCAATTTCATGAGAAGGTCAACGTTTTTCTTGACAACGTACAATTGGAGCCAGTTACAGCTGGAAACAATCCCAGGGAGTCCTATTGAAAATACACTAGCACTAATCAGATATTTCGCCTTCTGCTGATTAATCGACTCTAATAAAAATTGATCAGGAATAATCAGGAATCAATTATCTGCGCTTGTAACAAAGGTTCGTCCTGAATTTTTCATGTTGCGCATTTAAATAATCGTAGTAAAGTTCCGTCGCCGAAGAATTGGCTTCACTCGGCTTAATTCGATTTTTTGACATTGCATTTGCTAACGTTAAGGATGTACGATTTTTGGTGAGGCCTACCTGACTCCCTAGATGGTGGGTGATAACGTATAAAACTGGGCTTACGTTGTGCAAAAACTGTCGAACTGGCATGCAACGATATCTAAACCGTTTGCCAACTACCATAGCAATTACCGTTTTTAAAACGATTTGCTAATGTCCCTAATTAAAGAACAGTTGTACCACATTGATAGAAACATTTATGGTTACATTTCACAAATTGAGTCATATTGACCAAAAAATACCAAAAACCAAATCAGATGCATATTAGTATAACTTTAGCCAAAAGTTGGGAAAGATTTCAAATTTCAAGTAACTTTAATCGACAAATGGATATTAAAATGATAAACAATACCTTTGTGGCGATATTGCAATTCTGTCAGTCGCTCTTCCAATATTTCCAAATGTCTATCATGTTGATATTCCATGGCTCGCAATTCTTCTATGCGGTTATTGTGCTCCGATTTCAATGATTGAATTTCCTTAATAAAAAAACAATAGTCACGAATTCATTCCAAATATTAAATTATCCGTTAAGAAACTAATTCTACCCGTGGTCTTTTCTTTATGAGAATTATAACAATGTTACGTTTAAGAATGGCTCAACTTTAAACTTTCCAAGTCTTAATGAGCAATAATTTAAACTGACGTAAGCACAGTTTTAATTCCAAAAAGCAGAAAATTCTAATGTTCACTACAACCTCTATATGAACAATAAAATTGCATTTAAAACAATGTGAAATTCACAATTAACATTAGCTATACTCAGGAAATGCCGTAGCTTGTCAAACATGTAAAATGTAAATGTAGATAAAGTTCCGTCTGGCGACGCGTACGCTCCAAGCATTTCTTTTCTCTACGCTATCTAATAAATACATTTTAAACATATCATGTGTTAGCACGTGTATATAAATCCATTTTACATGTGGCATAGATATTCAACATGTTTTTTTTTTCATGTAGCAAACATGGTTTTTACGCGTAAAATACTAGAAATGTACTATGTAAAACAAATGTAAGAAACAAGTTTGCTACATCTAAAATATATGCATACGACATGTAAATACATGTCTTACATACCAAATTACGTGTATTTTGATGTTACATTGTATATTATATATATAGGCTACATGTAGGCCTAATTAGCATATGATATGTATAAACAGTATTTATTAAATAGCTTTAGAGCAAGAAATGCTTAGTGCGCATGCGTCTTTAAAACGAAGCTTTATCTACATCTACATTTACGTTTTCCATCTACATGTAAGACTGCATGTATATGTCAAGCTATGGCATTTCCTGAGTACGGCTATTAAGTATGCAATTTTACGTCGGTATGTATTTTCGACATAATGACAAATTGGACACTTTCTTCACAAAGTCACTTACTGATTGAAGATTTGTTATAGTTTCGTCCATCTGACTTTTGTTTTCTTGGATTATTGTTTCTAGTCTTCGTATTTTCTGTTGAAATTGAAACAATGAGCCAAGATTTTATTCCAAAATGTAGAAATTGTTATAAATTATGATAAATATTAAGTTGCTTACTGTTTGATGCTCCGCCTCAGTTTTGTCGGCATGACTCATTCTTTTTCGTTTTTCATCTTCAATGATTGTAACCAGTTTTTGCATTTCCTGTTGTTAAAGCACAATATCAGCCATGATCATACAAGTATTTCCTGAATTTATATTCTTTTCAGATATAATCACTTACTTTTATGTATTCCGCTTCAATATTTTCCATTTGTCTTTTACATTCCTCTTTTACCTCCCTAATTTCTTTTTCACTCTGCGTTGATTAAACGATGAAATTAACGAGTGACGATTTTAATTCAATTTCTTTTAATTGGCATAATTTCAAAGATAAAACCGAGAATATAATCTTGGACTCCAATGCCAGTGCACGTTATAAATGTGGCGATCAAACGATGAAATCATTGGAACAGTTATGGAAATTACCTTTGACATCGCGACACTAACATTCCAAAATAATTGTTCGATGAAAAATTACCTTTGCTATTACTTCCCTAAGTGGATCACTAAGGTGTTTTATTTGATCATCAATTTGCTCTTTACTACTTGGTTCCATTTTAATTAGAGTAACACTGTTTGACACCTAGATATTAAACATGCAAAAATTCATATCATCAAAATCAACAAGTGATAACTTCATAGAAACTTACAACAATTAATCAAACATTATTGCAATACTGACTCGTATGTTCTTTTAATTTTCAAATGGGAACCATGCACTATTGAATCAAAAATGTTATTGAGACATTTACCTTTTTAAAACCCAAAAAAAAGCATAATAAACTTTCAATTGAATAAGATCCTCTAGAAATTATTCAATTTTCATGGCTTTTGCAGTTGTTTGACATCCCTTTCAGCGTTTTTGAATGTTAATTTGAAGTAGCTCTAATTCAACTACTTCAAATTGTTTTGAGTTCACGAAACTTTGGTAGCTTTTCACATTAGTTCATGATTTTTGTCAGTTTTTAGGTTAGTTAAGCATGAATTTCTTCCGCAGAATCTGTCAGCAATAATGCACATTTGGCGATTTTTTCTTTAAAGTTAATGAGTTATCCTCATACAATTTAGCTCGAGGATACAAACCAAAACTGAAAGCAACAACGAAACTAGTCAAAATATTCTGGTTTTCATAAACCAGTTTTCAAATCTTGAGCGTCCACTCCGCAAAAATACGTTTAGAAAATAATTATAGGTTAGCCATAATTCTTTTATTTAGTTTCGTAATTTATCATTAGCTATTGCTAGCCAAACATTTTATATTTTGATTTAAAAACGTCATGAAATAGTTACGTACAGATACTGACTACATGACACCATGGGAACATTATTTTTCAATTCTGCTATTTTATATTGAGCTTTTTTGATCATTTGTCAATTTGCTCATATTGTTTAATGCAACATCAAGATCGATGCAACACGTTATCGTCTGCAGGATATCGATATCGTGCAGACGAAGCATCGATTGCAGCGCCATCGGCCAAAGTTTTGGTTTAATCTGACCGCTACTCGAGCGTAGTGGAAAATTTGGTTTTGTAAAAAAGTTTCGTACATAACTTCGACAGAAACTTTTTCAAGGAAAGTTCCTGGTTTTAGGTTTTGCTTTTTTTCGTTACACTAGACACTTGCTGTGCCCATTCTCAAAATGTCATTCGGAATTTCGGACATTGGTCGTCGATTGTTTGTAGTGGTCATCTAGAGGGTTCGCTGTAAAGTTCAAAATTATTCGTTGCTGTTTCTCTCGTTATTTAAATAAAAGAAAATGAATATTCTAAAATATATTAGTTTTTTACAAGGTTATTATTCAAAACTAAAACAGATTTGAGTGATAAGTTATGTTAACACTGAAGAAAAAACAAACGTTTTGTTGCTAATTGGTTTCTAGTTGTTTCTGAAAACAAACTTATGTAAATGATATATTCAAATTGACAAAAAATGGCCCTTAATTTTTTCTCTTAAAAAACAAAAGACTGTCATTTCCAAGTGCTATATCCGCATTTCGACATGCCATTTCAATGGCGCATTTGTGTCCTAGATGTCAAGCCCTCCTGCCCTAGGTTGACCAAAAGACCTAATTTTAAAAATAACGAAAATCAGAAGGGCTGACCTGTTTAGTAGACCAACTTCCAGTGCTGCTTGTATTTAGGTCATCCCTAAAAGGATGGTTTCATCTAGTATATTTTTTCTCAATGGAGGGATCGAGTATGGGCCATTTAAGGACCACGTTTTATAACGCTTTGCTGGTTTATAAACAGAACATCGTATTTTGAAATTTTTATATTGATTCGAAGCGCATACGTAACTTTTTTTATCATATCAACCTTAGTTAATATCATCAAAAGTCAGACAATCAATGAGAATTTTTATAAATTTTGGTTAAAACATCGAATATTAAGCTACGTCTTGTTTCTTCAAACCCTAAAAGCCACGATTCCTTACGACATTATGGTTATCGAATCTTTTTTTTAAAGTAAACTTTTGGTTTGAAGTTTTTCAACTCTTGAAAATAAAGCGAAACAATCAAACAAAACAGGAAATTATTCCGATTTCACCTACCTTTCACTCGACAGCTGTTAAAACTATAGACAAAAGAATCCGCACGCTGGTTAACAAACTGACCACGTCTGAGGACTGACCACAAGGTATACCAAAAGACCAGTATGGTGACTCCGCCTACTTTTACCTAGCCATAAGCTCGCAGCGCCACGTAGGAATAATGATTATGAGAACGTCGTTCACTTAAGTGAGTTACTCACTCATACCTCACTGAACTAGTTCATCGTTCACTGGTTTGAAACTGATTTCAGTGAACTAGTGTCAACTGTGGTTCACTCGCTCACTCGATTTAACAAGTACTTTTGTTTCCTTTACTCATTCAAGCATTATCGTGTCGTTCATGAGTGAACGTAAAAAAGAACTAGTTCACTCTTGTGAGTTAGTTCATCCGGTTAGAACTAGCGACTAATCCTCTGCGGCACCACAGGACAAGTCTTCACTTCCAGGACAATGGACACAGCTGACCTCTATATGCGGGGTAATGGGTCAATGTGGACATGGAACCGAAATTCAAAGGAACAAAATTTTCATTACTAGGAATTTCTTCAAAAGTGGCGACTCACAAAGCTGGTATCGTTGAAGCTTCATTTTTTCAAGTATAACTTTTTACAACTGGACACTGGTTTGTAAATTTCTATCAAGGCTGCATGATCAAAGGGCTTTTTTAATATCTAAATTTAGTAGTTTTTGAACAATTTTGTAAAATTTTCGATAGTTTTGAGAATATTTCGACAATTATTAGGAAGATTTTTCGACTATTTGGAGAAATTGTGAAAATATTCCAAAATTATGGAAAAGGTGCTAAATTGTCGAAAATTGCTTACATAGTTTCCACAGACAAGCATAGAGAGCACGACTAATGACTTATTAACATTAGTCTAATTAGTCTAGATTTCAAAAATTAGTTTCGATTGTATATTTATTTTCAATATTGAAAGTATTTAATGATAGAAATTTACAATTCTGAAGTAAAAACAACATTTACTTAACAGGAATACATTTTTTTAAAAAAAAAATAAATTATTTTGTTCATTGTTCTTAAATATATCAGAAAAAATTGTAAAAAGAACTTGTTCAAGAAAAATAGCTAAATTGGGGAAATGTTTTAAATTTCATACATTTTGTGTTGTTTGTTTGATTTTTAAATGAAACATTCTTACAAGATTTGTATTTTTTGAGAAGTGTCCAAAATTCACCCAGACAATGAGGACATTTCGAACCCTTGACCCCCAACCTTTCCATTGAGCAACGTGAACATACGGTTCCTAAAATAGGTCTGCTATTTTTAAAAAAGTCCATTTACCAAATTCGCGCATTGGTGATTGAAGGTCAGTGCATGGTCAGCTCCAACACACGAGTTTTGTGAGTACCCCCTACGTGGCGCTTCGAGCTAATGGCTAATGGCTAGGTGAAAGTAGGCGGAGTCACCACACTGGTCTTTTAAGGCCGGTATCCACTGCAGCTCAACCTCAACTCCCAACTCCCAACTTGCTCAGTCATGACGAAAGCATGACGCG
>JAQGAO010005222.1:0-13896 GCA_034697705.1 Ommatoiulus sabulosus
TGAAATTGATTTAAATTTTTCACCCTGGGAGGCACCTTTTGCAGAGGTAAGTACCCCTTATCATTATGATCATTACAGTATTGTATGTATTAATGATGTAAATATAGCTTTCACGATCAAACGGTGCATGCTGGCTACGGCATGTGCAACTTATCTATGCACTGAAAGAGCCGTTCTATGTAGAGCTGGAGGCCAGAGCGTCGCTAAAGGCCTTTCAATAGTTCCATGAAAATCCGCAAGAGGATCTGATTAGCAAAAGGGTCAATTTAATACTTTCTCTGTGGCTTTGTTCCTTCTTTGGTTTCCATAGTATTGCTATGGTAACCAAAGAATGAAATCGCGTGCCAGCATCAAAAGTTAATTCAAGAAAGCAAGAAATGTATGCAGTTTAGAACACGTGCAATTATAAATGGCAATTAATATAAATATTTTTTCAAATTATTAAAATCGAATTTTTGTAAAGAATAATGACAAATTGTGAATTTAATTCGCAATATTGATTGAATATGATGCAACGCTAGGCATTTATTAAATGTGGGGAAAATCAATGAAAATAATTAAGGAGTTGGATGATTGGGAATTCTGCATCATTATCTGACGGCAAAGGATTGAAAAACGCGTTTCTAGACGAATGGTTTTGTTTCCAGTTTTCTGGGAAAATGTTATCGTTGATCAGGTAATAAATTCTTTTAAAAAGTCGTATGTTCATTTCGTGAATTTATGGTAAAATCGTACCATTTTTTGTGGGAAAAATTTCATGGATAAAACTTTTAAGATTTGTCCAGGCTTGGTCAAGCAAATCAATGTAGGCTAATACAGGATCTAGGATAAGGATAATCAATATTATTGTTTGCCAATTGTATTTAAAATATAGTACTGAGTCTGGACATAAATCCAATAATCCATTATCCATTTAAAAATGTTTCGTCTTGCTATTTTTGTCTCTTTCACACCTGAAATCCTAATGTGACTCATCAATTTTGTCGCACCAAGAGATGCGAAGGGTGCGACCCTTTGTGATCCAAATCAGGAAACATCTTCTCAATTTACAAGATTTCTGAAAAACCTACGTTCAGTTTCAACATGGGAAACAAAATAAACAGCCTATATTTGTCAAAAATCACAATTATCAATTTTGAATATTTTGTAGTAACGTTCCTGACTGAAAACTAAAATTGTGTTGAACATCTGTAGAAATCTCTTGATGCAGAATTTTTTTGGCTATTTATTTATTTAGGACACTTCGTTTGAATTAAGAGTACAGTCCCTTGAGGAAAAATGGATTGAAGGGAAAACTCAATACAGGAGTTAAGTTGGAAGAAAGGATGTTGAAACAACGACATAGCACGTCAGAACAATGACCAATCAAGTGCCACAGAAACAAAAACAACCATAGACGAATAACCATAAATTGATCACACTGCATTTGCATTTTAAAAAAGATATTTGCCATAAATCACAATATCACAATTATCAATTTTGAATATTGTGCATTAACCGAACTGAAAAGTAAAATGTTTTTATACTGTACATCTGCAAAAATCACTTGATGCAGAATTTTTGTCCACTTATTTCGGAAACTCCGGTTATAATGGAAAGGGGGGGGGGGGGGGCGAGAATGACAAAAATTAACTTCTTGGAAAACTTAATACAGGAGTTGGAATGAATAGTGTTGATGTAATGACATTCCATGTCAGAACAATGACCAATAAGGGTCATTAAGGGACCACAGAAAAAAACAACTAAATGAATGGCCACTAATTGCAGTGCACGCTGCATTTGCATGCGTACCCTTTCTTTCGGTCAGTACATTTAGGTGACTGGACTTTGGAAATTGATTTAGAAATAGAACAGAGGACTTACCATGGAAGAAGGAATGTTGAAAGAGTGCATACCATGCCAGAAGAATGTAAATCCGCATGCCACAGAAAACCTATATAAATGACCACTGAGTGACCACCCTTCATTCATTTGTGATTTAGCGTTTGGAGTACAACACGTGCGCATCATTGCACGGGCGAGGCCTTTTCGGACTGCAATTTCAAAGTAAGACATCTTCCACATAATCATTTCTCAAATTAAGAAGAAATTAATATGGCGACATTTCATAAAATGTTAATTCTTTCAACGTCCAACCCTAGCAAGGTTCACAGCACTTCTGTCATGCTGTGCATGGCAACTAAAATTCGTAATTGTTTGGGAAAAGCTCGAGCTGTCCAATTTTGCGTATTCTCAGAACTTGCTGGCGAAGAAATAGAAGAAATACGTTCTGTGGCTCAACGAATTAATTATCCCAAATCTGCTCTAAAATCATTTTAAGCATTCATCCCCCTTAATTGTGGACATCTGTGGAAAATTCTTATCTTAGCACCTCTTCGGAAAAGTGGACATTTCAGAAGAAGAAAAACAATAAAAAATCGTAGCATATTTCAAAACATGAAAAAACATAAATACGTAATTTCTACTTTTTCTCTTCAATTACGCATTATTTTCTCAAATATTACGTGAAATTTACGTTCATTATATTTTAAAACAAGCCCCGATTTTTTTGGGGGGTTGGGGAAAGCTCTAAATTTTTGTCTTTCATGAGATATTTGGAAAGTTTCAATTTTAACCTATTTTCAAAGGTCCAAATCACTCCTCTGTCATTTCACCCTGTAGTGTGAATTTTCACGCCATTTTCAAAGTAACGTAAAGCTGCAATTTTCTAGAAAAATGGACTAACGGGCTCCAGGACATTGTTTTGACATTAATTACAGAAGCACTGCTTGGAATCAGAAACTCAACGACCCTTAGACGAAAAAATTATAAGGAAAAATATTTCATTGATCAATTTTGCAAAAAATTAGTTTTCTATGATCGGTTTTGCTAATTATTCATTGCTTAATTGTGGACGTTTTCATTGATCAATTGTGCATAATATTCCATGTACTGAATTAAAGATGGGCGAATTGATGGAATATGTTTGCCAGATTTTTGATCAAGTTGGTAGGCTACATTGGCAAAAATTGTATTGGATGTCTAAAATGTGTTCTTCGGTTCCACTTATAACTTTAAAATGTCCACGTTGATATTGGTCAACTCCCCCCGCCCATGTGGACAACTGTGGAAAATCTAATTGAGTTCTCCCTCTTAGTTGCACTTATACTGTATAGAAAATCTGTTCACAAACTGTTCATAGTTTGAAAACTGGCCAAATCTCTTATTTCTTAAAATCTCAAAACCCCATAATTTTGAAATTCTGATACTGCAAACTATAATTTTAAATCCCCGTCCCTGGACATTACAAATTTACTAACATTGCAAGAACGTATGTTTGTAACGTATGTAATGCATTTCAGAATGCGTATTGATTTATTAAAATGCTTTTTCAAGATGTATTCTTGTCACTGCATTTCAAAAGATCTATTCTTGTTATATTCCATTACTGATTTGCCAGTGCATTTAAATACCTTAGTATATTATAAAATGCATATTTGAAATTTATAAAGGGTACGTCCACTAAATCCTATTTTCAAAATACAGTCAAAATGGATTTCTTTTCAATGTGGGTAATCAGGGGTGTAAAGCCCAAATTATTTTATCCAATAAGAAAGAGCAAAAAAAAAAGAAAAATGACATTTCAAACCATTTCTTCTAAGCAGCTACAAAAATTCGTTACGTATGATCTCAAAGTATAATTACTTCTAAAAAAATGTGACGTGTTGACATGTTATTTTGGGGTAATTTTACCGTAATTAACTGAGCACCAAAACCGCTTAGTTTTTTAAACAGAATATAGCTTAAAAATGATGTTTTCGTGAAATTTTTGTTCCATTTTGGATTGGCGACAATTTTAATTCTTCCCCCAAACCCTTCAAAATTACTCTTCTACAGGTCATTTATCATATTAATGATAATTATCGCTGGTCTTCCCGTTTTATATATATGTCTACTGTATTATTATTTTGTATTTATGAGTTGGTTGAGTGGTAAAGCTTGAATTACTTTTATTTTAGGATTTTTTTCAACGAGCAATATTACAAGGATTGAAGATGAAAGAATATTATGAACTTTCAAATCGACAAAAATCTAAGCGCATAAAAAGCTTAGTGGATAAAGATTTTTATGAGATTTATGTTGTGGCTAACAGAGATAACGAAGACGAAGTACAAATTATTGAAAGAAAAAACAAATTCATTTGCAAAGACTTAAAACCAACTCCAACAAATTCAACTGATAAAACATTGCCTGATTCCAGTTCAACTAATTGTATTTCAAATGAGCAACACAAAATTAATGCAAGTCCCAAATTTCAAAAGACTCATTGTGCAATGTTACAGTCATCAAAAAAAGCGGGGGAAAAATTAATTTTTTCAACAAATGCAAAGTCGAATCTGGAAACTGATGGCTCAGGAACCAATTATAAGCATAATATTTTGGCTGAATCTAGTGAAAGCAGTGACGAAAGTCACAATATGTCATTCCATCATATGCCCTCAACCAGTGCGGAACCAAAGCTTTCAGAAGTTCATAAAAGTTTTCAAATTAAACGTAGCCCCCACAACAGTGTATCACCTCAAATAAAACGCCACCAAATTTCTAAGCTAAATCAAACAAGTGCTATTAACAGTATGGAAAACTTGCTTAAACAATCATTAGAGAGGCAACAAGGTAAGATCGTAAGAAAAAACAAAAGTTGCCCATGACATTCTCTATGCTGGTTAAATAAAATAAATGTAATGATTTTTGTTGTATTTTCCAGTATTTGAGAAGAGAGTCCTGTCAGAACTCGTAGAGATTAAACAATCAATAAGAGAAAACAAAGATTTGCTCTACCAGATCTTGGATAAGATACCGGCAAGTCTTGTGGACGAAGATGTGGAGTTATGCAAAGAACATGCATTATCATCATCAACCAATGATGCCCTCAAGATCAAGAAAGAAAACGACTGCTCAAAAATGGTATTGGATTAAAAAAAATTCATGTTTGGACTTTATAGAGATTAAACAATTAATACGGGAAAACTATGTTTTCTCAACCAGATCTTGGATAAGAAACCAGCAAGTCCTTTGGATGAAGATGTGGAGTTATGCAAAAACCGCAACTTTCCATTGTCAACCACTGATGCCCTCAAAGCCTTTGACAAGTGCCTGATAAACGAAGCCTACTGCTCAGAAATGGTATTGGATTAAAAAGATTAAGGTTCGATTAATGTTTAAATTTAATTTTAGAATTGCATAAAATAAAAGCTGTTTTCATTTTCTAGATTGACTATTTTGGACATCTAGGAGGAAACAATGCAAAGGTCTGCGTGAGGAGGATACTTGTTAAGATGGTTGATAACACACTTGCGCTGAATTATAACTGGCTTGGCAGGGGCAAGGACTTAAAACTTTCATTCAAGTCCCTTGCCAACATTTGTAAAGTTATCAATGGTATAATGTTTAAAAATTGATTTAAGTATAGGTTACTGTTGGTTGCAATCATAAATGCTAATTTCTTAATTTTGTTTTCATTTCTTAGGGGCCACACGCCTTAGCAGTAACTTTAAAGATACTAGTGATTTCTTGATTGAAAATGTGATAGAGCGCTGGCTCCAGAATGCCGGCTGTCGCAGCCGTTTAAAGGAGCAAAACTTACAATAACGGCGCTGAGCAACAAATAGAACTGCAGTAGGTTTCCTTTTTTATGCATATGGTTTTAAATAATTTAAAATTTGCATTTAAGTTATTATTTTTCTTGAAATAATTGTTATAGTAATTAATAAAATATACAATGCTTATTCATGTGATTTCTATCTTAGTAACTTATGTTATTAGGAAAATTGTATTATATTTATATTTGTTACAAAAATACGACTTCATACCTTCAAATGAAAAATAGAACTCATCAGAATTAATTGATCATGGAGTGAATAATGTGAAGCCCCATGTTAAACATTTGAATCACTTACATATGTATGAGATTCAAATGTTGCCGGAACCACAAGTTAAACATTCTCTATTTTAATTTTCTTTAATGTAATTTCAAATTCATGTATTTTATGTAAAAATTACACTAGTTTTGCTTAGGTAAGCAAAACCATTCAAAAAAGTCGTCCTCATGTCTATGGGTAAGAGCACGCTGACACTTATTTCATTAACTTAAAAACCAGTATCGCCTAGTGGTATGAGTCTGCAATACAACTACGCGACACTGGTTCAAAATAAGTAAACAAATCACATGAATAAATGCCAACGTGCTCTCACCCTAAGGTCCTACTCAAAAAAAAGGAAATAAGATAATAAATGAAAATAAGAAAACGATGATAAAGTAACTTAAAAACTACTTTTAGGGTTATTGAAAAAAGATGCAGAATGATTTCATTTTTTAAATATTGTTATTTGGAGGGATTCATTGTGTTGATAAATTGTACATTATGCATTTTTCTTCGAAGTTTGTCTTCGAAAAACTATTGAGGATTTGAAAAATTCGTACTCAGAAAGTGCTCAAAATTTTGCACATTTGTACTGGGAAATTGTACTAAGTTTGCAAATGTGTCCTAAGCTACTCACGTGGAAACATTAATTATGAATTGTGACAAAATTAACCAGTTGAATTTCCCTGACTTTTTAAAAATAAGTCATTCTTAACTGGCTTTTCCAGACCGGTCTGAGGAAACCCTGGTATAGTTCTTGTTTGAGAAGATATTTCCAAATATTACCTTTTGCTTTCTACAATATCTAAAATAGCAGACACAACATATGAGAAAACGTTTATGTTAAAGTTTTAATGATAACAATATAAAATTTGCTATGATAGTGCAATAATGAGGCTATTTTTTGACATACTTGTAGTTCAGGTGATTTGCTTCAGTAAATGCTTCTGAACATTTTTAAATAAAGTTGGATATAAAAAATAAATATCCAAACTAAAAACTAGTTCTACGTATTTCGTTTTTCAGACACGCCTGAAAAACATATTGCATATAATTTATGCATTTCTGTACAAGCAAAAATGGATTTTATATTCCATATGGATTTCTGCCTAACATTCCGACGAGTTGTTGTACAATAATGAGCAAGTTAGATAAGTGCATCTCGATCTCTGTTCTCTTTTCAAAGTGAGCACCCTCTTCTATGATATCAATTATGGAGAATATACTCTTTTCCGTCCCATACCTTAAATATAAAGAATATTATTACATACTTATTATTGTGATAACCATGCCTGTTTTCCGTTTGTTGTACCTATGAAACCAGGATTGAGCATCCTTGATGTTTAATCTGTTTAATGATGCCTTGTGAATTTGCATCATATGATCGTTCAAAGACCGCAAAACGTACGGACTGAAAAGTCATGGAAAACACGTTGTTTTTTAAACTCAAAGGTAATGTAAAACAGAAGTATTCAAGTATTAGTTTAAATTAATACTTCTCTTTGTTGGCCTTTTCAAGGAATGATTCCCAGAAAACGTATGCATGGCTTAAGTCTCTGTAAGCTCTTTTCAGAGGAACTGAAATAATCAACATTCAATTACATGCATCACTGCAAATGGACAGGATTACAGGAAACACGTGTATCATTTAAAGTTACAAGAGACTGTTTGCTTGTGGAATTTCAACGTTGGCCTATTTCTGCACACGAGGGCTAAACAATAACGTCAGGGGATGTGCCAGCTTCACATACCTGGGAATTTTGCCTACGAAGGGGGACTTCTACGAATAAACCAAATTTGGTCCTATTTTGGGGGTTGTGTATGTTAAAGGATAGAAATTTATGACTGATAAGCCATACAATGTCATTTAAAACCGAAATAAGGATTGTTGATAATTGTAAAATGCATACTCATCAAAGCTAGCTTATAATATGATGGTTCTGTGTCTGTTAATTCCATCAAATTATAAGAATTATGTGAAAGTGCATCAGAAAGTGTTAGAAGCTAATGTGGTTCCAAAAAATATATTGATATGACTTTTTTTTGAATGATTTTACTCGTCTTCAGTCATCTCGGTTTCACAAAAATTCATTAAATAATGAAATTGCGGAAATAAATGATCAGAATCTAAGAACTGAAATGTTAGCCGAACAAAGCAATTTAACGATGAACTGAAAATGCATTGGATGCGTACTCGAAAAAACAAAATGGCAAAGTTCTGAAAATTTTATGGAAGAAGCATTAAAAAAAATGTAATATCTGCAAATTCAAAGTAGTTCAATTAGTTTTTTGTGTGTTAAATTTGAGCTGATTCAATTGAATTTTTCCTTTTTGAGGATTTAAAACTTTGATGCGCAAAGTAGTCTTCATATCAAGCACCACTACCTAAAGTCTGTGGCGGATGCTTTATAATTCTTTTAGATTAATTTGACATATATTTATGTTTTCATTTACAATTAAAAATGTCTGTTATAAATAAATACAGGCAAATCTGTAAGAATGCCATTAACTTTAAAAGAAAACTAAATTATACTTTCATTACTTTTCATTTTATGAACGCCGATTTCAAAATTTAAATTAATAGCAATTTAAATTGTGTGATTAACTAATCCTTTGTGCGATACAGAAGTTGGAATTAAAAAATAAACAAGGACTCACTTAAAGAAATGTTTGCATCTTCCAGCTCGATATCCAAACCAGTCAAATATTCAAAGCGTTCCATTTCTTCATCTACCAAAGCTTTGAAATTCAGCGGCAGTAAATTAGTATCTAAAATTATACATAAAAACGCAATTATGACATTTACCCACTGCTATTAAACTTGGCACCCAAATCAAGAACAGAGTTTCCCCACTAAAATTTCAAACTTTGCCAAAAGATATTTTTAAACAAAACCCACAGTTCCCTATTAACACATTTTAAGGAAAGAAATAAACTCAAATATTAAAATATACTATTTAAGAAAAGAAATAAACAAAAATATTTAAAAAGGAAAATATTTTATTATTAACAACATGTATTAGGATGCTTTTCATAAGGTATCCCAAATTGTTTCATGAATCCAAGTTTCATAACTGTAAGAAATTGAAATGCATGGCAGAACTTATTTGTTCATTTACAGTATATTTAGCACAGATAATTTCTGGAAATATATGGAAATGTATGGAAATATAAAATTACACGGTATATCAGATTACATTTCACTTCAAATTGTTTAAACTACGAAGGTAACACTACATGTATGAATAGTTTAAAATTTCTTTCAAAATTAATTGGATGAAACAAAAAATGTAACATCCATTTCTTACAATAACTTTCAAAACGTTTTATTGAATTTTACATTCACTGAAATTTATGCAAAATAAGTTACAGAAAGTTCCAAAGTTTTGTCTTTCTAAATATACCACATGGAACGTGGCAGTTATTGGATTTTAATTGAAGTTACACTATAATCATCGAAAACACATGTATACAATTGTTCCAAACTAGGTAATTTATGTAACATACCAAACTTACCTGCCAAATAATGCATCATGGAACCTGTAAACTGGACACAACTAACGTGTCGAACGTAGTCTGGATCCAAAAACTTTTCCAAGTAATAAATAGTCTCGAAAGCTGTGTGATAAGCAGGGTAAATACTTGCTCCATGATTCTTCATAAAAAAGGAAATTAATAAATATTGTTTGAAATTATATTTTTAAGAATGTTAAATTAACATAAGCTACAAAATTACCTCCATTTGCTGCCAAGATATATCCATAACTGGAATGCCAGCAGTGTACAAGAAAGCAGCATGATCACTGGAAACTCCTAAAGCTTGACTCCTAAAAAAATGAACAAGAACATAAATTTTACAATTCCTGGGTTAGATACCCAGCCTATTCATTGAAACTTGCAGAAAATATTTCACTCGGAAAAGTATGTTAAACACAATTTGATCGAACAAATGCAGTTCTGAATCTAAAATGCAGTAGTATATATTTGTGAAAATATATTTGTTCAATCTTATTTTACTAATAATTAGAATTATTTATAAAATTTATTAATGTATGGATACCATTCCTTTCCATTTCCGAAACACGTACGTGTTAATTTCACTATAATGTTTTGAAATTAAATTAAAAATACAAATAGAGAATATGTATTTTTAATATTTATTAGTGTCTATAATTCAATATTCTCAAATTTTCAAAATTCGCAACATAATATTTTGGAGAAATATTCTAATGCAGTAAAATAACTTGAATATTTTAATAATTTACTTGAAAAATTACTAAAATTCTGCTTTTTTTCGCAGAATTTCACGTGCAGTCTACAGTATATACCAGCTATAGCGATGTTTATTAAACTTTCTAAATAATTATTTAAAATGAATACCGTTTTTCAATAAAATTTGGTAATAAATGTGTCTATAAGCTGCACTTTTAAATAAAAATTAATCAAAATGCTGGTTTTTTACCAAGTTTATAAATTGAAACATGTTATCGAAGTAAAAAATCATTGCTTGTTTTACTGCAATACTGCTGCAAGCAATACACGTACATGTAATGCAAGTGCATTGGGAATAATAAAAATGTACATTTGGAAATTTTGAAACAAATTTCAAAGTAACAAACTTAATATTTCATTTGAATTCTTCTTCTGTATGGGATTTTAAACCCATTGTCCAATAATGGGCAGATTAACATTGATTAACATTTAAAGAACTGGTATTTTCAGTTTTTACTAATAAAAATATTAGTTACTAGAAGGAAAAGCATTGATTACTTTATTGTATTATTTTGGTCGATCATGTTATGCTTCTTCATGTCCCTGTACCAAGCATCATAAAGCGACTCTTTGTTGTTAATAGGATCAGGTACCTAAATGGAAAGAATACTTTAAGTTTACCTGAAGGTCGACTGGACCATAACTAATTTGGCACACTTGCAGTTATTTTAAATTATTCTAGATTTCTATCGAACAAAAACTGCGTTGCTCCAAATCGTTTTTGGCCAATAAAGCTTACATAATTTGAGTGAAAATATACGCCCCCTTTTGTGGAAAAAGTATCTAAAATATGAAATCCATATTTTTTCAGTAAATATTTACGCATCACAAACTCCATTCAAACATTCTTATTGGTATAAAAAAACAGGAATGACATTATCCTCAGAGTTTTTTCCAACTTAAAATAATTTTGGAAAAGACCTATTCTTATTTTAAAGAAGTATATCAAGTTAGGCAGAATCATAATCGATCGAAAGGCGCTAAATTCTAATAATGCAAGATTCTTCTTACATAACAATCAAATATCCACAATGAGCATAACATCGACCCATATACTAGAGTAACTAGAGGGTATCCAAATTTACAACGTTTCCAACATTTTAAAACTTCATTTGGGGATAATTCCTGCCAGAAAATCGCTACAAGTATACGCGCCAGAAACAAAATAACTGATTATTGATCACTGATGCGATAATAATAATTAAAGCACCTTACCAATTTTGCAACTTTATAAACAGCGTTTTTGAGAGTTGACGACATCGCAGGAGTAAAACTTTCTTGACCTGTAAATGAAAATATCATTAAACACTGCACTTTAAGTACAACATATTTAAATGTAATCCATATTGCAATAAAAGAGAAGCTGGCAAGTAATATAAATATTGTGGATCGAATAATCAAAAATGTCATGCCTATATGCAAAAAAAATCTGTCCATTTTTTAAAAAAATAATCACTGCCTACAATAGAAGATTTTGCTTTATTGTTACTTTCAAGTTGTAATAAATATGTCTTAAGATGCATTAAAATGTAGTTTTATTTAGGAAACCATTGGAAATAATTTCAACATGAGCAGTCAAAACAATTTGATGTATGCTTTTTGTTCGTTGAATATTGTCCGTTAAAGGCTTTAATGCATATGTATGCATTAAACTTAGCAAAATTAAATCAAATATAAAAATTAAGAAAATGTATGAACAATTTGATGACTTACACACCGGCAACGCAAACATCCACGTTTAAATAAGACACTGTCCTTTCTTGAAGTTTCAGCAAATGCTCCTGAAACAAAGACAACGTTTAAAAGTAAATTGCAATACAAATTTGTAATTTGTAATTTTTTATAAATATATTAACTGAACAATTACGAAAAGAATTGTTTTTAAAACGTTTTGCAGATTACAAATACATTTAATCATTTTGCAATGTTTATCTCGTGGTACAGAATTTTCAAAATAATGCAAAAAAAACCCGGCATATATACATTACATTATAACAAAAGAAATGCGTAGTATTCGAAAAGTCATCTTTTAAAAATTCACAACACTAAAAATGCTGTTTATCAAAAAAGAAAATGTTTGTGTTTTGGATTTTTTAGAAATGATTTCTCGAAAACTATGCATTTCTTTTATTTGAAGATTAACAAAATTGTTTTCTATTCTCTCATAAGAACAATGTGATTCATACATCATTATCCAAAACCATACTTTTTTTCAAAATGTTTAAAACAGCAATTTACAATAAAGTTTCGCAATCTCTTACACATGCATTAAGTACAAGTTATTCCTGAATTATGTACAGTCTGTAAAAAGTGAATTTCCTTCAAAATGTACGTTTAGTTGAATATAAAACATTTTCCTTGAAATTAACTCAGCTTACAGTGTTGTCAGTTAAAATAAGTCAAGTATTGTTAAAATACTTTAAATAATCCTAAATTATGAGTTGAAATAAGAAAACGTTGACCATACCTCCACCCATTCAGTCGAGCCAATCAAGCCGAATTCTTCTGCTCCCCAACTGCAGAACATTAAAGTGCGTCTAGGCCGCCACCCTAAGATAATATATATTTCTTTAGAATTCACAATAGTAGGGGAACTCAGAAGCTTTATGAACTGCACTTTTGGCACTGGTTAAAAATTTCACACAACTGCATTATCAATATTTTAAAACCAATCAATGCATTCCTTTTGCACACGTGGTTTCATGAATGCCAAAACTTCCATTTGTAAATCATCTGTCCGAGTACACCTAATGTCAAAAGACATATATGTACGAACACGATAAAAAATAGCATTAGATCAATTCCACGATCCACGCCGCAATATGTGCAATATGCGCAAAAGGCCATAAAAGAGCAAACTGTATCATATGCTTAAATATGCAATGGTCCTTAAGCAGATTGCATTACCATGATGGCATCACGTGATTTTTAAATTAATTCTATTGATGAAAGATTCCCTGCAGATGCAAGTTCATTTTTGTTGAAGATTTTATGAAAAACTGTGCAACTGAGACCCGTTTGGGAATTATGTCGTGTATTATAGCAGTTAATTAATATAATTTTAGCGCCATCTATGAAGCATTCTGCTCAACTATTAGGAACGCGAAATTTCCTGCAACAAAGCCAGAACAAAACTGCGCTAAAATAATTAGCTTACCATTTTTCCGAATTTCACCGAATGTTCTCGTTAATTCCAACATGGCTGCAGTTCCGCTCCCGGGATCCACGGCCCCTTTCACCCACGCGTCTCTATGATTGCCCATGATGACATATCTGTCTGCACAAAAAACAATTCGTCACAGGGCATACGGATTACCGAATTCCAAATAGAAAAAAAGAATTAACCTGGTTCAACTTCCCCAGTGATCGTCCCTATAACATTGTAACTTGTGGCAATTTTCAGTTGATTGTAAACAGATATTTTCAATTTTCTGATTAAAACAAATTCAGTTAAACGCAAGTTGTCTCAAGCCGGCCATACACGGAAAAAGTTATCTGGAAACTTAATTGGCAATTTTAGGCGTGTCCGAAAACTCAAGCGCACATTTCTGAGCATTTCACTAACCATGGTTTTTTAAAAAGGACAGGTATCCCAGCCACTTTTAAGCTCGACTATATAGGATTTATAGGACATTTTGCCCCAAAACATAGGACAAATATAGGACATTTTTAAGGAAATATAGGACATCGCAACACCGAACGATGTAAAATGTGAAATATTAGC
>JAQGAO010005223.1:0-13892 GCA_034697705.1 Ommatoiulus sabulosus
TAGCCTATCCTTTGAAACGGACTCCCCTAGAGGGGGCGCTACCGTGCAGATCAATGTCTGCACCAGCCACTTGCTGCCACAGCGAGCCACATGCTCGCTGGTCAACCTGAAGGTTTCCATTTTCTGCCACCAGTCGAGCGACACAACTGAAATAAACTCCAAAAAGAAAACGTTGAACGGCTAATGGTTAATCGTCCAATTTAGACACATCTAGACATTCTACCAATCCAGTTTTAAAGGTGGCACCTCTAGAGATTGGAAAGAGTTGGACATACGTCATAAATATATGTACACGAATAAAGATTCGGTCCAAACCCCTGGCGCCATGACCTCGACATTACAAGCACATTGTACGTGAAGGGGCTTTCATTTTTTAATGTTTTAAATTCATTTTTTCGAGTTTTTGGATGAAATTTTCGCCATTTTTGCTTCTTAATTGACGCACAACGCCAGAGTTGCACGTACAAGAAATCGATGCAGTCGGCAATTGCTCGACGATGCCATTACCCTAATGTGATAACAATATGCTGGCTTGTCTCGACTCCAAAATGTTGCGTTAAAAATTCAATTTCTGAAAGGACGTTTCGTCAAGCATTAAAAATGTAGAATATGAATTTTCACATCAAGAGCACTCACGCAAAACAAGACAGCTTATATTGGTACTTTTAAGAGCACGCGTTTTATTGTCTGATTTTAATTGTCAGGTGACAATTGGGGTTGTAGCATCGACATTTTCACATCATTCAAAGAAATTACTTTGGCATTATCATCCAAAGTATCGCATATTGGACATCACGTGTTTTGCAAAGACTGCGGCCGAATGTTCAAAAATATGCGCAGACGCAAAGAAGCGAATCTGCGACAAAGGGATTCGGACAATGAATGTACATGTACCAAAAGGTGAATAGATTAACATATTTTTTAGGACAGAATGCATTTATTTGACAATTCTTTCTTGATGTGAAAATTCGATTCCGAAAGGAAAATGCAAGAACAATTTTAGACCCATTTATTTTAGTTTCAGGAATCAAGTTTTTCTCGAAAATTTCTTTGAACATCCATGCGCTTACATGCGTTATACAAATTAACGGTACTTATGAGATGACGACGTAGCGGCACGTAGATGTAAACTAAAATGTGGATTAGGCTCCGCCTAGTGGCGCATGCGCACTAATCATTTCTTGCTCTACGTTAACATTTATCATGAATGCAATCGGCTCTTTGTTAGATTTACTGTATAATCGAACTTCCGATACATTTTAACGCAGAGCAAGAAATGCTTAATGCGCGTTCGCCGCGCCGCCAGGAGGAGCTTAATCTACATTTACATTTACGTGCAGCCGCGTCATCTCCTGAGTACTGCTATTAGTGGCTATGTAATAACCGTAGTTTTTTTGTACATGTACATTTTCTGATACGCTGTTCGGCGATACAGTCTGGCAGCACTGCCCCACAAAACGCAAGATGGCTGCCAAGGAGACGCACACATGCCTCCACTCTTTAGCACATAGCCTACATGTCCTTGCCAGCCATCTTGACATCAGGAAGCTGCGTTGTCAAACTGACTTGGCAAGTCGATTTTGTCTTTTTTGAATTCGAAAGTTCATCTCATGTTTTATGTATTGGTGTGGGAGCACTTTCCAACCATGCACGAGTCGGCCAATGGTCAAGCACTCAACATATCGCTGTCAACAAACCCCTCGAGGTTGCGGCTCATCATTTTCTGGTCCCATCTTCAAAACTCCCAACTTCAAACTGCGGAAAGGGGGTGGGGGGTCAGCAGCGACAGAGGGATATTAATACCAGTAGCCCAATTTGCAAAAATAGACCTATACATAATGGACGTGACACTTAAGTTGCGCGGAGGAACACGTAGACATGGCGCTCGGCGCCTCCCACATCCGGTCAATAATTAATGAAGCACGAATCCCTTTTCTAGATCCGGATTAAGGAGTGCAATCCGGTGACAAAATCGTGTCGACGCCGCAAATTGCAACAAACAAAGAGGCAAAAGGAAAAAGCTAACTACGCAATAAAGCTCGTGGGCCGGAAGTGGGGGAGAGGACTTTTTTCTCCCCCCCAAAAAATACGTCTATTGAAAACAGAGGCTAAGGATGGGGGAAACCTGCGCCCGTCATTTTTAGATTTTGCTTTTGAAAATGCCGAACTCATTATTTGCTGAAATCGCCTTAATTGGAAAGACGGTAATGATTCGCTGGAAATCCTTTCTTACCGTAATGGCACAACGTGCGCATGCGCACTCATAAACTCGCGCGCGCGCGACTCGCCATTCACAGTTTTCGGCGGTGATGCGGCAGAATCTGCGGCTGCTCCTCCTCCTCCTCCGCGTCGGAAAAGGGGTCCGTCTCCTGGTCAGGCGAAGGTAGAAATGGAAAGGGAGGAGCTGGATCGCTGCTGCTGAAGTAGAAGGGAGCTGCCTCGTCCCACCCTTCCTCGTCGTCGTACGTGAACTGCGGCGCCGAACGACGCTGCGGGAGGAAACGTCGGATTTGAGATGACTTGGCCGGAAGTGCTGCAGACGCCATTGCCACTCTCGGAACCGGAACCGGCTTATCGTGCCACAAACCACTTGCTAAAGCTAGTGGAAGAAACAAAAAAAAAAACACTATAGTAAGTACATCGTCATAGGACGCTGACAACGACCTGCTGAAGTAAGAAACGTTAAATCCGCAACTCGTTAAGACGAATCTTAAGGGACGTCAGGAGTTGTTCGTTTAAACCGTAGTTCGTATTATCGAAGGTCAGGCAAATCACGACTTTAACAACTAGAACTAAAGGTTCGACCAAGCTGGGATGAAATCCTACCCCACGTACATTAATGGGAAGATTCTGCAACTTTTACCGGGGAATTTCCCTTAGACTCCTTGGGATTAACTGGAAAATTCCAATATCCGAATTCGGAATTCGTCTTTGTTCGTTCATGCCTTATGATGGGGACTGGAAATGAGTTCGTACTATCATAAATTCGCGTTAAACGAGATCGTACTATCCGAAATTTGTGTTAAACGAGTTCTTCTTAATGAGGTTCCACTGTAATTATTATTTCAACAACTCCCACCCTGAATGTCGGCAATCATTGCCAGCTGATGCGCTTGCAGTGATTGCCTTCATACAGGGGCAATGACATTTTTTGATGGAACGTTAAAAATTGCCAGTATATATTCTAACCTCATTAAGACGAACTTGCTTAATATACAGAAAGTCTAATTTTAGATCCTCGTCCTGCTAGCATATTTTCTAATAATGTTACTTACTTCGTTTAAGACGAACTCGGATAATACAATTTTTTGTTACAACGAGCAAATTCAGAATTCTTAAGCATTAACGCTTCCTTTCGTTAAAACGAATCTGAGACTTTTTGAGAAAATGTTACGAAAAAACAATATTTGATTACGGATTAATTTAAGTAAACTATAATGGCGTACTTCGAGAGATTGTATAACGAAACGCTGCATGCATGCGCATATAGTATGCTGTGAATGTATTGAAATATGTAGTTATTATTGTTTTAAATCATGTTTTCTTCTGATTTTGATAATACCAACTACGGTTTAAACGAAGAAGATTTGCCTTCCCTTAAGTGTTCATCTAAATTAGTTTTGACTTCGCAGAATTTTGCAGAACAAGCTTAAGTAGTTTTGACTGTGCTTTGACATTTGAAGAACAAGCTAAACTAGTTGGGGCTATACGTTGACATTGCAGAAGATGCTAAACCAGTTTTGACGGTGTTTTGAGATTTGCAGAGTAAGCTTAACTAGTTGTTGTTCTTCGACTTTGCAGAAGAAGCTAAACCAGTTTTGACTGTGTTTTGAGAATTTCAGAACAAGCTAAACTACATTAGTTGGGACTGTGCTTTGACTATGCAGAAGAAGATAAACCAGTTTTGACTGTTTTGACTTTGCAGAACAAGCTTAAGCTAGTTTTGACTGTACTTTGACTTTGCAGAATAAGCTAAACTAGTTGTGACTGTGCTTTGATTTTTCAGAACATGCTAAAATAGTTTTGATTGTGCTTTGAGGTGTGCAGAACATAATTGGATGACGCGCCATTCAAGACAATAAAAAATGTGTTCCATAAAGCATCCATAGAAAGCGTTTATAACGGTGACTAAACTGACGGGGTGAATTGCCATAAATATTTCTTCCTGCATTCAGTTAGCAATATTAATTTGCACGTTAATGGAAGATTGGCAGCTAGATTGTGAAAGTAATGGTCAGCAAGCTCGCTGCATTAACCCCTAGAGCTGCAGCGGCGATACTTAAGTGACGGCTGTTGTAACGCCACCATTTTATTTTATGGTCAACTGTGGCCACTTATTCTTGACCTTGTCTGTGGCGCAATGGGAGGTAAGGGCGTTAAGTGGAGCAACTTCAATAAACGAGCTACCCGATTGATTCTAATCATCCTTGTGGGAAATGAAAGGCCGTCGTTTTCTCTGATTGATTCTTGATTTGATTTCCAAAGAACAGTTTTCTTATTTCCTTTGCACAGTTTTTGTTTGCTTTACGAAAACGAACGGTTTAAGGAAACGTTAAAGAAAAATTGCACTGTTTTTTTTTTGTTTTTTTTAGTGACAAGTGATGGGAAGTTACTCAAATAGAGCGTTGTTTTTTTAAGATACAGAAATAACAGGAAAAAAAAGTACGAACACTGAAAAAAACAACAAACATATTCATCTATATTCGCAATTTTTTCGTCAATTATCGTTTCCACAATTCTTCATGGTAGTACAAATAACACAAAATAGATTGAAAATGAAAACTCCATTGTTGTACACGTTTTTCATCGTCATGTTTATGAAGATTAAAGTGAGAAACAAGCTTCAGTTTTTGCACTTTTAAAAGGCTTTCAAGAGTCCTTAAAGTACCCATTTTTTAGTGAGTTTTTAAAGAAAATGTCACTAACTCGAGCATTTAGGTAAAGTTTAATATCCTAGACTATCGCACTTTTTAAAGGCTTTCAAAAGTCCTTTAAATACCGATTTTTCTCATGATGTTTTAAAGGAAATCTCACTAACTCGAGCATATCCTGGACTATCGAACTTTTTAAAGGCTTTCAAGAGTCCTTAAAATACTCATTTTTTTATTTTTTTATTTTTTAAAGGAAACATCACTAACTCGAGCATTTACAGTAGGTATTAAAAGTTTAATATCCTAGACCATCCTATCCTATTTCAGGTCTTTTCAAGATGTACTGGTTTGCAAGATAGACTGATATGCTTGGGGTTTGATTGTTAAAATATTCAGTTTTGTTATCATCCCTTTAACAGTTGAACCAACGAATTTATTCATTCGTTTACTGTGTGCTGTATTCACATTTGATGCAGTGCTATTATAGGTTGTACTGTGCAGGTAGATGAGAATTTAATATCACGCGTTTGGGAAGTAGTTTGTTTCATCCAAGGATTTCGTAAAAGCTGCAGGGCGTTAATTAAAAACAGCTCCAGTTTACGTAGAATATAAATTTATGACGATCGCAGGTTTATAACGTTGCCAAGGGTTGGCGGGTGAGGGAATTTCGCGTTGTTGAGCTTTTCGTGACTTTCAACCTTTGAAAAATTTACCAAAATAGTACACCTGTGCTCGGTTTCATTTGAAAAGGAACACAAATAAAAGCATAAATACGGTGCTACTCAAGATGCTTATCAAATTAGGAAATTACCCAATTATTTATTCAAAGTTATATTTTATATACTTTATATACCCCAGTTAATTATTTAAATTCACCGTACACTTGACGCAGAAGAATAATTTGTTTTTTGAAAAATGTTTAACATTGGTAGTTGAATGGAAATCTCATCTCATCATACAGTTCTTTTCTGTATGTAGCAGAGTTTCGAATGTTCTAAAATGTCCGGTTATGTCCGATTGTATATCCGAAAAATTGCCCGATTAAATGCACAAAAAAATGACCGAAAAATGTCCGATTTGTTCGGACATTGAAAAAAATTCCCGTTTAAATGTTCGAAAAAATGTGCTATTAAATGTCCGGAAATTGGGTCATTTTTTATTAATTATTCACGCCTTTGTAATAAAATATAATAAATTGTTGCACTTTAGCACTCTGTTGAACAAGGTACAACTAAAAAAAATGAAAGAAAACACCTTGACCCTCGTCAATGTTGTGATATTTTTCTTGTTTCTTGAAATTGAAACTCTTAAAAACAGCACCCAGTGACCGTAGCATTTCGTACATTTCTACACTACAAGAACTTCACGGGACCTATATTCTAATAAGGTCCCAGTGTATGTAAATGAGGATATATTTGTCCAATAAACTGAGGAAGGACCATAAGAAGTAATGGGCGAATTGCTCGTGTTGATAGTTCGTAAACCAGGGTTTAGCGGGCGCTACTAGAGCTCTGCTTTGACGTTTATGAGAGTTTGAGATGAAAGCTTCTTTATTCAGAGGAAGAAGAGCTTCTCCGTATAAAGGGCTACAAATTATTGTAAGCACAACCCTTTTAAAAGCCTCACAGTGTACATGAACACAACGGGCAATCGATAACGTAGCCACTATTACACTGAGGATTCGAAACAACAGGGGGTGCTAATGGTCGAGCGATATAACAATGGTTGTGCACCTATCTGTTAGATATAGAGTTTCTTAAAAAAATAAATGCTCAAGGGACGAGAATACGAGGCCTAGCTGGTACAATATTTCACGCCGTGAAATGATAAATGTAACGAATGGTTGTATGAAGGGGTGTTGAACGCAAAAAGACACACTCTGTAGCTACAGAATAAAGTGCTGTACCATTTGTGTCAGTGCAACCATCTGTAATGGGTAACGGTTTTGGGATTCATAACCATGACGGTTACTCTATAAACGCATTTATTTTTCCTGCACTTTTGGACATTTGAAATTATTAGTGTTGTCATAGCGTGCTTCTGCATATTATGGCTTCTGTCCGTGCATGGAAGTTGGTTGGTGCAACACTTAACGAGGGTGTTCTACGAAACCCTAGAAAAATATAAGGGATGCTGAAAACCATGAAGAATTTTAAAACTATGTTGACTTGGTCTGGGAAGATCTTTGCATAGTTTTAAAAACAATAACTTATAGTATTCAACTTTAAAATGTTGGATCATACTATGTAGGGATATTCTAGGAAGATATGAGTTGATTCTAGTTGAAGCTATGAATGGTATGAAGCACGTTATATGTAAATGTTTGTTTTTTTGGAAAAATTTTGGAACCTGGTCTGAAAGGTTTTTAATTTTGTATATCGTGGAATTTAAGGTAAATAATAAAAATGATTATATTAAACATATTTTATTAGGATCCTTTGTTTCATGGGAATGTTTCTTGAGTTTCAGTAAATGGACATAGACCAATATACTGTAGGTTTACATGACCATGCATTCTCACATGTTTTTTTAGTAAACATTGAAATCCATTAAAATATCTTTAGAAGTAAAAAAAAATAATAATGTTCTAATAAGTTCAAAATTGTAAAATGGAACAATTATTTTTTGTCTATAGTTAAACAAAGGTAAATAACGAGGAATATTGCATTCACTTTCTAAATTTTCGAAGCAATAATTTAAAATAAAAAATGTATTACCGTTTAATATATTGATCCGCAGAAGGCGCTGTGGATCAATATTGAAATTTCTTGGTGTTTCTTGTTCATTTAAGATTTACACATGGAATATTAATGAATGTTAAATTTGCAATTCTTAGCTGTTTACTTTCAATGTTTACAGACAACATTTTTTTTTACTGAAAATATTTCATTTTATATGCCTAAACCTATCTTCGTCATAATTCGTAAACGGTTCAATGGCAGGCACTCTGAAAGTCATTTTTATTTGCAATTTAAAATTGCAAATTGTAGAGCTTATTGTATGTAAGATAAAGTAAGCAGTAACAGTAGTCGAAGTATTATACGCTTAAATTCCTCGCTTTACATTTGCTCGTCATTAGGAGAGGTTTTCAAAGATTGTTCTCTTGTATTGACGTAACGTTTTCATTCAACGATGCGGAAAGTTTGAAGAATTTAATAAAAAAAAGCAGCATCAAAATCAATGAAAGACTTATTATGCACATACTTTAAAGCACGCAAAATTCTTACTCATATATCGCATGAGCTCGTAATGACGTTATGTTTACATTTATCCATTTTCGAAGAAAAGTTGATCGCTTCACAATTGCTGCTTTTTGAAACAACATTTTCATTCATGGCAAAGGAAATTGGGCCGCGAATGTAGTTGGAATAAAATACTTCGCATTGCACCGAAAACTGCAGCTTAAAGAAAACCTGTTATTCGATGCATTATTTTGGCAAGATACAATTCCTGTGCAAAACTGCTGCCATATCTCAGACTCGCATAGCCGCAGTTGCGATGTTATCAGACTTCCGCAGCCATTTCTTTCGCAGATTTTTAAAACTCAAGTATAAGCTTACATGTACAGAGATATAGAATGCATTGCCTGGAATTTCTATATTAAAAGTTATTTTCATTTTTATTTTATTTATAAGCTGTCCTGACTCGTGCAGGAAGATGGCAAGCGATAAAGCTCGAGGGAGCTTTTCTCCAAGAGCTTTGCAGAGGAATGCACACCCACCGAAACGACGACATAAATGACAAACGGAAATTGGGGCTTCAGCTGACGTATTCCACAATGCAAAACAATATCCCATGCAATCTTTTTCTGGGAATCGTAGCATCTGGCTCGCAGCAATCTACTAATTATTTTCGCACACCCAACCCTTTGAGCTGCCACTTCTGCAGCACGAACATCCATTACTTGAATCCATAAAAAGCCCGAATAGTTTCGCAAATAAAAATGACTAATTATTAACGTGTTTATTGAATTTTCTTTTTTTGTGTGGCCCGAATGTAGGCTCGCCTACTCTATTGTTTTCTGGCAAATGCATCTTGTGCAAGGTGCTCGAAACGGAAATCTCTCTTGAGCATGCGAATCAATCATTGGGATTCCAATCACCTACGCGATGAAACAAAATCCATCAAACTAAACCATATCATCATGTTTATTTACGAATATTTGTATCGTTAATAATTGGCATTGTTCTTCTCGAAGCAACTTTGCCTTATTTTTAATGAGGTCTGTTTTTATTTTCAGACTGGTTGCATGTAAATAATGCGGGTATGAGTAGGTAGCGACTTATGTTGGAAGTTGAATGCATTTGTAATTTAAATATAAGCTCATATGTGCTGTATTTCAACAGTTATTTATTGAAATGATACTCATTATAGTGGCAATTTGGCTTAATGTTGGAAGAAATTGCATCGATTAAGCTGAAATGATTTACGTACAATAGGGGTACTCAAACAAAAGCTTTGCTTTGGCAATTGTGAAATGACCTTTGCAAGGACCAAGTCGTAAAATCACAGCATTTTATTCTCAGAGGCCAAAAATATATTTTGTAGGATTCCCAGAATCGCAAATTTTACAACCGCATTTTGCAAGAAAAGAGGCCTGGGTGTACCGAAAATGTTTTACTCATTAAACGGCTACCTCTCTAATTCCAATTTTTACTTTTTTGATTCTTTTGAATGTTTCAATTTATTAAAATTGAAATTGTTCAATAATTTTCCGAATACAACTTCGTAAATTCTTGTAAAATTCTTGTAAAAAATCTCAAAACTTTCTGAGGACAAATTTTCAACATTTTTAACATACGAAATTGCAGCTTGTATAGTATGTAAGCTTGTGGCTGAGTAACCCTTGATTACATGCATTGCTGATTCGATAGACATCACAAAGGCGCAATATACATTTCATACCGTTGCGTGGGTTAAATCGTACTAAATGAATAATAAATTCCTAATGTTTGGAAAATAATACGTTGATTGGATCACGTTTCTGGTTACCATAGGAATTGATTTGTTTAATTTCACCTAGGACACTGACATAGAAAATAATTATGGTGACCTATGATGATCCTTCTCCCCCCATATAGAACGCATTGTTTGTTTATTCTTAGAACGATTCTCTCAAAATACTCCAGAAATTATCGTGATCTTCCAGTTTGTGAAATCAGCAGAATTGACTTTGATGGCATTGTCATGACATTATCGCTGTTTGCAGCCCCATACACAGAACAACAATTGCTCGAGGGCTTAATGACCTCTCTGGGGCACACATGTCTACTGAACCATTAAGGATGTTTAATCGGAAGCCCCGAGCACACAAAAAACCACTTCGGAAGTGCAGTTAATTTCACTCGTTTCCTCTAACCGCATTCATGTAGAACTGCGAAACAAAACGTCTTGTAGATGGTCTTTTAGAGCATTTAGATGTCCTGGATTAGAGGCAATAGAGTCCAAAATGAGTGGAACTTAATGAGTTGCATACATTGTTTATACAGCACCACAAGCATTCATTCATAAATTGAACATTTCCTAAACTCCTTGTAACCTTCCACGAAGTACTCATAGTTAAACAATTACAGTAACCTTAACTAATGATGGTTTACATTAATTGGTTGTTTTCTAGGCTTAATGACTAAATGACTGCAAATGAATTAATGAAATTTTGAGAAAACTTATAATAAAAAAATCGTAAATTGGGTGGATAAATTACACCCCACTACCACATGGTATTCATTTATTGATAGTTAATGATAATAGATAATTAAACTAAAGTTTAACCTGGAATATGTCAGCCTAGAGATGCAAATTCCAACGAATTTGTATGGTCACATAACCATATTATTCTACTGAACCATTCTACTCTTCATTTTCAAATTTCCCTAAATTATAAGAGACAAAACATGCTTTAACTTGCATTAAAGCGTGGTCCTGGTAGTTGCTAAAGTATAATTAATGGCAATTCAATTGTACAACCCCGCTTTAGATGTCAGTGTTTTATGATGCCTTACAGTTGAACCTCATATAGACGAACTCACTTAATGCGAATTTCTGATGGTAGGAAGTAATTTCCAGTCCCCGTGCGTCTTAGGATATGCATGTACACCGAATAATGTTAACTTCTTCGTTTAAGACCAACTCGGATATTACAAATGTTCGGTTGAAACAAATGAATTTCTTAGTTCCCAGGCATTCACTCTAAGTTTTGCAAATTTGTTTTGACAATACGTAAAAAAATTCCCTGATGAAAAAAGTTGCAGAACCTTCGGCCCTTTCATTTGAAACGAGGTTCCTCTGCACCATGCAACATCTTATTAAGTTCTGGAAAAAAGAAAGTGCATTGAGCACAGAGAAAAACATTGTCTAATTCATGATTCTGCTGTTCATCCACTCATAAGTTCTTCTCAGCTCTCAAGCTTCCTCACGAAAGTATTTATGGACATGCCACACGACACTTTCTCCGATGATACATGGATTTTTTCGGAATCATTCGTTTGTTCTTCTCCATAAAAAAAACACCAGCATTTATCACCTGGAATCACCAGAGCTTCAGAATCCAGCCAGAGGAATACTTGCAGTGGACATCATTTATGTGTTTGGGCCACAGTCAGAAATTACGGTTATTTAGTTTTCCATAGAAACCTCCACCAGCAGCAAACTGGTCCCAAACTCCTTATTCCTCGCATGCTAGTTTGGCTTTTGTCTGGCGTTATTTAAACGTTCCAGTTGTCGGGGGGGCGGAAGTGGGGTCTTTTGTCATGAAAACGAGGCGACGTTCGCCACTTTCTTTCATTTGGCGTATTTTATGGCGTCCTAAAATATTAATTCACCGGAGGCTGGAAATTGTGGCGATACAATTGTCCCAGAAATGGGATGGCAAACATTCCCGGCAGAAATTGGCTTCTTACAAAGCAAATATCCCCTTGAGGGCAGGCAAAAAACGTTTACTCACATATCTGATGTCGTACCTAGGTAGAGCCATGCCAGCAGACATATATTGGAAGAAATCCATAAAATTCATGACGCAGACGTAAATGAAACAGCTGTTAAAAAATGCAGAAAACCTCGCTTTTTGTTAAAGGGCACCTTTGTATTAGAAAACCTAACCCGGAGACTTTAAAAAATGCAGAAAAAAAAGCGCTTAACGTTGATATTTTATTCATTAAGGTGACGTTTTTGTCCCATTCAATGTCGAGGGATTACTGCCGGGAAATAAGCTCAACTTAGCACTTTGTTCCTTTCTGCGCGGATACCGCTTATGACCCAAATGTATGGAAAACGTTCAACGTTTTCACACGATGGGATCAAACTTGTTTGGATTTGCTGCAACGCTAACGAGAATGGAAAATGAAACGCACGAAATCAAGAAGAAATCCGTAGGGAAGGAGAGAAGCAGCGTGCTCCGAGTGCATTAAACTATATAATGAAATCCGCTTAATCCGATCAGCCGTTTTATTCGATCAAAACCTGCAGGACGGATTTTTTCCTATACTGTCCTATGTTAAAAAAGCCACTTGACTGGGTCATCTCAACGCTTAATTCGATGAAATTGCCACTTGTCTACATAACGCAAACGCGCGAAACAAGTTTGAGCAGCTTTCAAACAAGCACGGATACGTTTGGATAACGTACAAGCGTTGCATTTAAAGCAGTTAATGCATCAGCGCTTATATTTTCAGCGTTATTTAGAAAATAAAATTTCAGCCGTTGCAGCAGCAGAAAATACATACATGTATACACGCTCGTAGCCTACGATTAAATATATGTACATGTATTTTTAAAACACAGAGCAAATTATTTTGATAAGGTCAATGTTTAGCGTGTTTTTTGACATTCATCGTTTATATCGATCAAAATCGCTGGAACCAACGTGATCGAATTAAGAGGCTTTCACTGTATAAGCAATTATTCAATAATTAAAGATACAACTCATTTCAAGATCAAGCATTAATTTGAATTGCTGAGGATATTATCCTTTCTTAATTTTGAAAAATTCTCAATATTTTCCTCTCTAAATTTTGTTATATTTTCAAAATCAGCATTAGTAAATTTAATTTTCCTTTCGTATATTTGGAAAAATTTAAACATTTTTATTTGTCAATTTTTAAAGTTTTTCAAACTTCTTTTCAACAATTTTTGAATCTGACACATTTTTGTATTCTTTTACAAATTGTCTATATTTTAATTCAGAATGTTGAAATTTTATGTTTTACAATACTTAGCCTATGTGTGTGTTTATAGTTAGGAGACTTGAGTTTTGAAAAGTCAAAAAAGTAATTTCTTTTGGTACTTGTGTGTTAGCTCGACTACCGATCCCGGAAAGCAGCGAAGCTATGCAGGGAAACACACTTAGCCTTCATCTCAACTACAGTACATGTACAATGTACTTGTAGTATGGCATGGAAAGGATCGACTATTAGCTTGCCGAAAATCAAAATGCCAGTGCGTTTCCCTGCATAGCTTCGCTGCTTTCCGGGATCGGTAGTCGAGCTAACTCACAAGTACCTTTCTTTTTAATAATTTAAAGATGCTAAAGATAATACAATATACATCTACATTGTATATTATAACACTGATATTGGTTTGCATAAAATCAGCGCATGTTGTTTGATGTTTTAGCATATTTTAAGGTTCATGAGAAACTAGGCGTTAAAAACTTATGGACAGTATGTAACACCAGCATTATTAATGATGAATGATGATGAAAAAATGAATTACTCGTTTTAAAAGTACATGTATAATAAATATTAATTTACATAAATATGTCCAACAAGTCTGTATATATGTTATTAATGTCTCAAAATATTCAAAAATTAGAAGGGATTTATAAAATAATAATAGTTTTATGAAACCCTCACCATTACTATGACTAGTTTTATCTATATCTATAAAAATCGATTGTGTGTGTCCGGATTTCTTTCTGTCTGCATGAACTATTCCTACGCGTGTTGGGGGGGGGGACGGGTATTTCTCATTCTCATGATGCGACACCTTGCGAAATTTTGCGAAACTTTGTTTATACAAATTTGC